>VICI01000193.1:0-51708 GCA_019593645.1 Akabosia matsudoensis
ACGAACTTTATGATTCTGTTATGAATGAAACTGTTAAATGTTAAAGTGTATATTGTCTTACTTTTTTTGTACTATAAAACGTCACAATTATTTATAAGGTTTCATGAGTTTCCACGATATTAGAGGACATTTTTAACTTGAATCTTTTTATTCAAAAACAACGTGACGTTTCGGTCCCTTTCAGTGAACCATCATCAGACAACAAGCTCAAAAGAATTTTTTAACATGAACAAGAATCCAAAATTAACAATTATTTTGACATATCTTTCTCTCCATTTTCTCCTTAGCGATCTCATACTTATGTTTAAAAAGGTGTTTTTAGTTTTTAAAAATGCATAAGTAACTATACAGCTGATCCTTCAGCAATCTGTTGGTTGGGTTTGTTTCGTTGAAAAAGTTGCGTCTGCACAAACTACCAAAAGTTGCGTCAATTTTTGTGCTCAGGTGGACTGCCGCGTTACACGACAAGAAATGCAAGTCTTAAGAAATTGATCATCAAACAATTTCTTAACGAAAATACAAAACTCGCAAAATTCTTGGAAAAAAGTTTCGGAAATTAGGGAAATCAAATGAATCATGGAGTAGATTATGAACTAACCCTACACCGGTCTCTTGTAACTGTTAATAAATCGGTACGTTGGCAAGAAAGCTGTCTTTCTGCTGCTTTGACTCCTGTACCAATAAGGCTTGTTACGAAATCAAAACACCAATTCCACGAAAGTTCAGCTTTAGACGACGGCAGCACTCTCAAGAGTCAAAGGCAAGTGAAGAAATCGATTTTTTGGAATAAATCTAAACAACCATGTGCCGATATTTCTACAATTTTTTCCTGTCATACCGGCTTGATTATATTATAGCCGACTGGTTGGTAAGGACTCGGTTCAATTTCAGATGAGTTCCATGTGTACTGGATTGCTGCCGTGATTCTAGATTGTGTATGTATGTATTTGACTACGTTTACTAAACCGTCAGGAAAGCATCAGGTTTTTATGATTACAGTCATTAGCTTCTCGTGTCAATCCTTCCTTCAATACTTCGGCAGGTTTGCAAACAAACTCAAAAAGAATTTGAGCGTGCCTCCAAACGAACCAAAACTTTATGAGATCCCGTCCAATTTCATTTTTACCTAGGTGGAATACTGGGATGTGGCACTTAATAAATGTTTGACAAGAATGTACTGTATTTACCTTCAAAGTGTATTCACCTTCTATGCCCTGTGTTGCAACGAAATTCCACGGAAATCAAATAAAATTTTTGCTGTTTGGGGTTTTCTTTTCAAAAAGGATGTCTCTGTGGCATCTCTAAAAAATTCATCCACTTCCTCCGACTTCTCCATTTTGTTGTGTAACAGTGAAACGATATACTTGAGAAGGATCAAAATCTCGACTTTTTCACACTCTCTACAAATTCAGCTAGGAAAACTACAAGTACAACGCTAATGCTTCTTCTCTCCTCTACTTTTCAGTTTTAATGGTTCTCGTAAATCGGAATTATTTATGAATTAACTTATCATTTTTTTCACTGAAATGCCAAAAAGTACGCTTAGTTAGCCAATTAGGCAAGTCTAGCGGGGGAAATTTGAGACAATGCTGTATGAAAACGTGTCCCTCTCCAAGCTTCCCTAATTAGGATGAAGTTCAACTGTAATGTTATTTGTCTTTTTTCTCTGTGTGTAGTTATTCCGCTTTGATTTTTTACTCACTGGACTAAGAACGCTGACTCCCTCCCACACACTGCTGGAATATCTTCAAAAAGGGCTAGGTCGTGTGTTAATGAATGTACGACTTGGAAACTTTCCCACTTTATGAATACAGACAAAAAGGGCAGTTTTTAGAGCATTCCTTCCAAAGTATAATTAATGCAAAGTCGAGGAAATCCTATAACATGCTCTTGAAGCACCAGCATTGTATTGTGTTTTTTCACTGACGTAAAACTCAACCTTTTCCTTTGACTCGTTTACTACCTATCATAAAATTACAGCACTGATTGTTGCTTCAACCTGTAATAAATTAATCTACTGTATTATCCAACTAGACAAGTTAGACTCGCTGTCATGTTATACTTTAGACTCTTTATATAAACAACTCAGCATATACGGAAAAGAATCTATTTGTGATTTCAAAACGTGCCTTAAAATTTATAGGAGGCAAAATGCAGCATGCAATGGTTGATTTTATTTCTGGATTACAAAGGCTTGCTCAAGGCATGCATTGGCGTCTGTAAACCAATCCTCGGTTACTTCTCATGTCCATTATATGTAGATGTCAGTGGATTATGTTTCTGGTACTGCTCAATGATTGAGAAACTTCCTCTTTCCTGAGTTACATTTCCGTCACTTCCTTTCCAGCCCAGTTTGCAAAAAATAATCAATGGTTGTCTGAAGGAAGCCTGAAATTGTTTTATTTTCAAAGGCATTTCGGCTAAATACCAACACCATTATTATGATTATGGCTATAGTAATAGCTTGCGATAACGAAAGTGGTGAAAGTACACAGGTTTCCATCATCGCGATAATGTGCTTATTGTTTTTCCTTTTGTCATCCTGCCGAGTAAATATGGTTGAGAAATATGACAAGAATTGGTAGGTGTCTTAATATTATGGGCACATGTAAACGATAATGACTTCAGATAAGAGACCTAGTTTGTTTGTTTGTAGCGTCCTCCATTTCCTCAACACCGTCGACGACAACGTGCAAGACTACAGAAAATAGAAACTAGTCAGATATGTATCCCAGTTTCAAACACTTTCATACAACAAAACTTGACGGTGTTTTAGGGGAAGGTGAAAGCGACAACTTTATTATCTGGTTGTCTATTTTGTATAAGATTTAACTGCTACCGCACACCATTCCTTCTAGCCACATGGATCATTAAGGAAGGTAATGGAACCAGGATAGGCTGAATACAACATGACTACGGGTACAAAATGGTTACCCAAACATAGTCATGTACTGTAGATAAATATAGATAAAATAACATTTCGTTTCCATTTTCCCCGTCTTGCTCCTTTTTAGAGGTCAGCTATGACTGCGTTTTGAGATCTGAACTAATTTTGTAAACAGTTTCTGGAGAAATTTGTCACTTTCAAAGCTGAGAAAGCTCCTGTATTCGCTTAGCAGAATATCGGAAGCCGAAAAAATAAAATTCTTCTGAAGAATCGACGCACTTACACATAACATTGTATCAACTTTCAGGTTATCGACTATTTTTCCAAGAAATTTATTGGTCACTTACTTGTGTAAAATAACAAGTTATCTGGATTGTCCGGTCACTTGTTTGCCCACAAAAATTTTTAGAGCCTCCTAAAATTAAGATGGACGTACTTCTTCGGTGTTTTACCATCATAAAAGATTCGAAAATTAAAAATACCATAGACCACTTTGCAGGCCGAAATGATTTAGTACTTAACACATACTTTTGCAATAGGAGGTTTTCTGTCAAAAAGGGTGCGTCAAAATTTTACTCCTTACATCGGTCAAAATATTGAAGACCCACGATCAAAAGTAAGATAAAATCAAATTAGCTTCAAGATTGTAGTTACGAGATTATAAAAAGTTATAGTTAAGGCCCATCTTGAGTTTAGTTTTGTTTATATTTTAAATAAAGAAGTTAGCTAAGAATGATTGACAACGAGGCTTTTTGTAGAATATGACCAGTGGTCAATCATTGATGGCTTCAGTGGTTCCGTACGATTTTTCCGAGTCCTGCTTCGACAGACAGTAGCGTATGCGTTTGTAAAACCTCGTGTTAATTTTTTTTATACATAATGTATCATGATATTGGCAGTTTTGAGGAGTTAAACATAAACGTCCACGCCACGGCTTTATCTAACAAAGTCCCGTCGGGGGCCTCAAGACAAAGTTGGAGACCGAAGTCTCCTCTAAAAACTTTATTCGGGGACCGAAGAAGGACTTTGTTAGGGGAAAGCAGGAGAAACGATTTCCGGTAGTGCTTTCGATAAGTCTAAATGTAAACGTCACACACCACAGCTTTATATAACAAAGTCCCGTCTGGTGCCCCGAGACAAAGTTGGGGACCGAAGTCTCCTCTAGAAACTTTTGTCACGGCCGATACCGTTCCAAGTCAATTTTCATAGTTAGGAAAAAGTTCACATGCATATTAGGCATATCAAAACATGCATAGTGAGCGCACCTGTCGCAGTGCAAGCTGTCATATAGACAAGTGGTCACCCTCCGTGCGGTATGCAGTCATACGCTTACGCTCATTTGCTTTTCGCATACGGCTCTCTGCATCCATTCATACCCACACCTTTGTCTCATGAAGCATTGTATTCGAGTTCATTGATTCCTTCGATATTTCTCGAAGAATCGATCAGGGCATTCCATACTCATTCATGCTATAAGGCTCATAACTCCAAGGCATCATACAACACAGTAGCAAGGAATTCACTATGAGCTGAAACAAGGTTTTATCTTAGCTGCCTTAAGAGAATTTCTGTCATTAATATTTTGGCTCTTGATCAGTTCACTTCTTTCCAGTCAAGTTTGACAGTTGGAAACTTAGGTTAGGTTTTAGTTTTAAGTTCCCGTCAAGTTTTAAGTCTGAGCAACTTCTAACAGTTGACAAACCCGTAGTTACAGTTACGATTCATGCTCAATTCATCTCACTTCACTCCGAGGCGTAGTCGTTTACGGCAGTTACCACTCGAGAAGTGAATCAGGCACATAGCGGTGAGAACTCATATTTTATTTTATTAATTCATAAGCATTAGGTTTCATAATTGTGTGCATCATACTGACGAGCGATTATTTTGATTGCTCGACAGCCTTTCTGTACTTTGTACAAAAACATCCTCGTGACCATACGAACCATTATTGCATCATATTCGGTAACCATTACCGAGGACCATTTTCCAGCTCACCCACCTCGGAGAAGCTCCAGGCAGACTGGCGAGTTCGAGAAACATCACCTCCAAGCAATCATCCTAGTAACCTAAATTCAATCATTCATACCATCTCATGCGCATCTCATTAATGCATATTGGCTAACGTTAAGTTATAAGTTAAGTTTATAATTTAAGTGAAAGTTAGTTCTAATTACTTCTATGTTTTCATAGGATCCTAAATGAAACAATTGTGAATCTAGTGTAAGTTCCGAAATTAAGTTACGCAATACCATTCATCAAGTCATAGTTCACCATTTCATGATTATCTCAGAATAAAAACACTTTTCGGCTTTCAGACAAAGCTCGTTGCGCACTCATACAATTATTTCGATGCTGTATTACTTTGATTCTCATATTGCACATGTAAGTGACCCAGGGTGTTAGCATATATTCATCAGGACCGAACACCCCTGGTCGCTACACTTTCTTCGGGGACCGAGGACGTACTTTGTTATAGGAAAGCAGTAGGAATGATTAGCTGTCACGCTTTCGCAATGCATAATAATTGTAAATGAAAAGGGGTAACGTGAGCTTAGCTAAAGAGAGAAGCTAGTTGTCAAGCATTCATGATATAAAAAAAACATTTTGATTTTGCCGGAATTAATTTGAATTCAAATAAACTCTATGATTTCTCCTGAATGCATATATTTTAAATGGGGAAAATTTTACTGTGAAGTCACTGAACAAAAACCTTAAACGAAAATCGTGAAAAAAAGCAAAGCGAACAATCGAAATGGCTTAATTAAAACTCAACCATTAATGAAGCTACATAGAATAATTGATAACTTTGATGTGACTGATTCCAAGAAAAAAGTGATTTTGATAGAAAGTTTCAAATCAACTCATTTCACATTTACCTTATAAAATGTGTATCATTTTACCCCAATTACAACTTTTGTCGTATTCTACAATACACATACACCTACAAAACAAGAAGCAGGTGTAACATTAAAATTACGTTCAAGACATCGGAAACGCTAACTCTTTCAAATGTACATATTAAAATCAAAATCATTTGCAAACCTAATTTACAATTCAGCAGTTCATCATCACCTCCGCTCCGTCGAACCTTTTACAAACTACCATTCATCGCCTTAGGTATTTCATTTCTTTCATTTACCTTTCAGATCTAACTCAAACCACCACCGATCAACCGCGAGCGATTGATCCTCCATCTAGACCACACACACGGAAAATACTCTCCAAAAAAACTATCCTAGTCAAGAGCAGCACACAAAGAGATTATTTCATTTCTTTCATTTACCTTTCAGATCTAACTCAAACCACCACCGATCAACCGCGAGCGATTGATCCTCCATCTAGACCACACACACGGAAAATACTCTCCAAAAAAACTCCTAGTCAAGAGCAGCACACAAAGAGGAATGAAAAAAGCACACAAAACATCAAAGCTGTTTTCTAACATACGCAGTTTGTTTATGCAGGACTGCTGCTGATATAACAAGATTTTCTGGCTTTTTTTATTAGAGCGAGGTTGGACTTGGCTGTTAGAAAATTTTTAATTTTTTTAAAGCAGAATTCGTTCAGTTTTGATATAGGACCGGGGTAAAGTGTTTTCAGTAAATGCGAGTGTTCAGAATAAACAAACAAAAATATTATTCACAAGAGCTCCACATCTACACCTATTTGAAAAAAGGCGAACACAGAAAAAACGAAGCTTCGAGCGTAACATGAGACGAAGAAGAAGAACACTAAAAGATAAGGGTAAAGTGTTTTAAGTGAATGCGAGTGTTCAGAATAAACAAACAAACAAAAATATTATTCACAAGAGCTCCACATCTACACCTATTTGAAAAAAGGCGAACACAGAAAAAACGAAGCTTCGAGCGTAACATGAGACGAAGAAAGAAGAACACTAAAAGATAGGAAAAAAGAAACAAGAAAGAAAAAAAACATTGATGAGAGTGCATTTAACGGAACGTTATTCTAGTTCATTCAGGTATTAAACTTATTTTTTATAATGTCCATTTTGTTTGAGATTAATTGTTTTCGAAGAGGTGAGCGGGTGACCTTTTTTGTGAAGATTTTTTTTGTAAGGAAAGAGGATTTTTTTAATGTTGGGGTTTTTTTATATTTTTGATTTACAGGATTTTAAGACTTACCTTGTGTGATTTATGTGAGCTCCGGCGAGACAACAGTAGAGAAAAACAAAGGAAACACTTGAAAAACTGGGCTTAATTAATTGGAAGACGATAACTAGCGTTGAGTTGGCAAGGGTTGGATATTTGGATTTTAATTGTAGGTGAGTCACAGATACAGCCGGTCTTTTTTTGGTACATGTGAATGCGAGAGTTATAAGAAGTTAATTAAATGAGAGTTCGGATAAAAGGATTTGACTTGGTCTTGATGATGCTTGGCAGATAAAGTTGTTTTGGATGTGGTTACTTGTAAAGTTTATTTTGAAAGTTTGTTTTGGTTTGGTCAAGCTTGATAAACAAATTCTAGGGAGAATAGAAGAGCGAAGGGCGAAGAGCTTTCATTTCTCGGTCAAGTTTAGAAGAAAGTTTTTGGAATTGGTTATAGGGTAGTCAGCTGTGTAGTGCTCATTTTGTTTTGAAAAAGAATTTGATAACTGATGATGAGTGATGACATGATAATACGATAATGGATGAGAATGTTGTTTGGGCTTGTTTATTATTAATCTAATGAGATAAGAATTATGCTTGTCATGTTTGTCTAGTGTTTTTGGTGGTGGTAGGGTTTTTTACTCCAGGGTTTGTGAGAGGGTGAAGGTAAATTAGCAGATGAAGCATGAGGATTGTTGGTTAATTATTGTTATGTGACGAGTGAATTTTTATGTTTGATTATTGTGTATATTTGTTGTTTTTGTTGCAGGGGTGTTGAAAATGTGATTTGATGGGGTGAAAAGTGGTGTTAACGAGAATCTGTGCGACATGGACGCTTTAAAACCCTCATTGTTAGTGCCTGGTTTAAGTCATTTCATCGTTTTAGTAGATGGACGGTTAAACTTTGACTGTGAAACTGCTATTCCTGTCGTTGGGAGCCTCCATTGTAAGGAGTGGCTTTCCAGAAGATTCTTCATGGAACTATGAACCTGGATTCGTCAATTTCTGCCCTAACCCAAATCGATTTATTGGTTCGTAATCTGAAATCCGAAAATTTGGACTCTGTGTGGTCTGACATATCAGAAAGAATCCGGAGGTTCGGCTCGTTGGCAGAAAGGCATTTTTTGTATTCGTTGATCTCACTGGTGGTCCAGAAAGACGGCAAACATAGTGCAAACAGTGCGGAAAGCGGAAGTATCGATTTTGTTGACTCTGCAAGAAAACTACTTCACGACAAGTATCAAGTTGACTTCACCCGTCCCGTCGTTATCACCGCCTTATCTTCTGCTTTGGAAGCGTCCGAACTCCCAGTAGAGCATTTCCTTAACCGTTTCAACGCGCTCCTGAACTTGTCCACGGTTGAGTCAGTGATTTGTGCTATTGCCCTCCAGAGTCATGCGACTGTATTGACCCTCTACGTTGACGAGAAGGTAGCAGCGCTTATCAGAGAAATTTTATCCCAAGAACTTCCACATTCAGAAATCCTACAAATATTGCTTCAAAACATCGGCCAGCTTCATGTCATTTTGCAGTACTTGTATCAACATCCAGAAGGCCTTTCTGTTGAAGAAAAGAACAAATTTCTTGACCGCGTGAGGAACGCGTTTTCCCAAATAGGATCCTGTCCCAAAATCCTACAACCATTTTTAACAAAATACTCGTCCACTGGACCTCAGTTTGTAGAAGAGATGGAGTCAGAGGTCGGATCAAATAGTGCCCAGTCAGTCAACATGACATTTGACCCTGGAGTTGTCGACTTCGTGCTTGAGCATGGCACCGGCATTTGTGCAACAGTGGAGGAATGTCGAGCTACTTTGATGACTGTCGGAACCAATAAAATCAATCCCGCGACAGTTGCAAGAATCATCAATGGGATGCTCAAAGCACAAGATGTCGTCAATCTTCAAAATCAGAATTCCCAACAGCACCAAAACATCTGGGGCGATACTCCCCCATTATCAGCACCCTCAAACAAAGACAAATCTGGTGGGGACTCGGGAGGTGGCGTCATGTGGAATGGAAAAGTATTCGTACAAGCTGTACTTGAACTCGTACCTAATTTTTTGTGGAAGGAGGTTTTTAGAGAACTAGACTTCCCGGGTTTCTTTGTCAAGGATGGCAATGGATTCCGGGCTTTGATAGAGGCTCTCAAGTATGGTCTGCATTTGCAAGGCCAGGGCCGCCCTGACCAATTCCCCATTGAGCAGTTTTACCGTAGATGGATCAACACAGAAGGCCAATTGTCTCTGATCAGAGCGTGTCTGAATCCTGCAAATGTTGACATGTTTTCATTCGCAGACTATCCGTACCATTCTGTCTCTGTGGACATGTTGAAAAGTGGCGAGAAAACTTACGACATGAAGGAAATCAGCCAGTGGAAATCAATGGAGCTCCTTGATCTCTTGCTAAGTCTTTCGGACGGTGGTCATTACTCAGTAGTACAAGAAATTTTCCAGTTTCCGGTCGCCCATTGTCCAGATATTTTGCTCGTTGGGCTGATACAGATTTCTTCTCCAATGAATATGCTTCGCCAAGAGCTGATGGGAAGCCTTTTCCCAGCTTTTCTCAACAATCATGTCAACTCTGGAGTTATCCTCCAATACGCGTGGCATAGCGGGCCTAGTTCTGTGCGCCCCATCATGATGCATGCCATGGCTGAATGGTACTTGAGAGGAGACTTCGACCAAACAAAGCTGTCGAGAATACTTGACGTTGCCCAAGACCTTAAAGTGTTGCACATCCTACTTAACGCGACATCCTTCATTTTTATCATTGACTTAGCCTGCCTGGCGTCCCGAAGGGAGTTCCTCAAGCTGGACAAATGGTTGTCGGACAAAATCAGGGAGCACGGAGAACCGTTCGTTGCATCACTGGTGAAAGTTCTCAATAGGAGGGCTCCATACATTTTGGGGAAAGATGAGAACATACCAAAAGCATCGCAACTTTCACCAGAAACAATAGGAACGATGATTCAATGCCTGCACCCATGCATAGGAAAAGTGAACCCTGAGCTTAGTGAAACAATTGTTGCCATGGTCCCCGCGTATAATATGCTCATGAACAAGTCCCGTTCAGTTCCTCCCGGTGGTCCTCAACCCCCACCAGGAGTAATGAGACCACCACATCGAAGTGTGAATCCCCTAGAGGCTGCATTTAGTATTAATTCCTCTCCAACACCTAGCCAGCTATTCCCTCAACAAAATGATTTATCTGCTGCGCTCGGAACCAGTCTTGGTGGACTTAGTCTATCAGGAAACGCTTCCAATCCATCTTTCAGTTACAATCCACTCGGACCAACACCAGGGTCACCATCTAGACTGTTAGGACCTAATTTCAATTCTCAGAATCCAGCAGTTTCTGCTGCGCCCTACAACATGCTTCCAACGTTGCAGCTGGGTCCTGGTGGTGGTGGACCTAATGTATCTGTTTCAGGGTCAGCAGCTATGATTGGAATGGGAATTCCAAATGGTATGCTAAGTGCCAGACTGCCTTCCGCCAATCAATCGGCCGCAGGGCAAGCTCAGCAAGCTGCGTTAGGATCAGCCGGAGGTCCTGGTGAGAAGCGGGGCATCCCAGATAACGCATTGCTATTCAACGAAATTCAACCAAACGAAATTAGTAAAGAAGCTGAGGATGAAGCAAACAGCTATTTTCACCGCATTTACAGCAAACATCCGGTAAGCTCTTATATAATTTCGTTACTGCATTAGTTATCATGTTTTGCTGGGCACAAGCTCGTAATAATTAGATTACGTACAGAAACTTCCGTAATATGAGCAATAACGTTAATGCGCACGTTTTTCACTATTTCTTTTTTTACACACAAAAATGTTCAATTCGTACGCAAATTTAGAGTACGCATATCTGTTGTTGATACTGTAAAGTAATACTGTCTATGTCTGTAAAATAATATCAATCAGTATGTTGATATTATTTTTCAGCCAATAGCAATGCTATCATTGTTGACTACATGTTCCTTTTGTCATGTCTTAGGATCCTACTATGTCGATAGACGAAGTGTTGGATCTCCTGAAACGATTCCAAGATTCATCTATTCGAAGAGAACGCGAAGTGTTTACGTGTATGTTGCGAAATCTTTTCGACGAATACAAATTCTTCCCTCAATACCCCGATAAGGAGCTGCACACAACTGCCCAACTTTTTGGTGGAATAATTGAACACGGGCTAGTTACAGTAAGTGTATGTCCTGATCGCCATTTTTCAAACGCTATTTTTTTCAGAACTCATTAGCTGTACATACAATTCATTTGCATGTTTTAATTCCGCGCAGACCTACCTACAACTCGGCGTGGCATTGAGGTTTGTTGTTGACGCTCTCAAGAAACCACCCGGTTCAAAAATGTACTATTTTGGGTTAGCCGCCGTTGACCGATTTAAAGGACGTCTGAAAGAATACCCACAGTACTGCCAACATCTGGCTAGCATACCACATTTTCAAGATTTCCCAACTCACTTGGTTGAATACATCGAGTACGGCGCCAGATCCCAAGAACCTCCACGTTCAAGAACAGGGCAACTGCCTATGGCTCCGATTGGAACGTCTGGTTCTTCATCGAATACATCTGGATCCTTATCGAAGTCAAGTCAGCAACAGCAACCACAACAACAACAACCAACAACTACTGCCATAGGAACCAAACCGGGAGCTCCAAGTTCTTCGGCGGAAACTGTTGCGAAGACAGCATCGTCTACATCTGGTAGTTCGTCTATCCGACCATCTATAGCTAATGCTACAAACATAACTACTCTGTTGGTAGCGACTGAGAAGGACGAAAAAATTACCCCACCTCCGGAGGGTACGCAAGATAAGACTGCCTTCATCTTCAACAATTTGAATCAAATGAATTTGTCTCCCAAGTGCGAGGAATTGAAGGAAATTCTTGGTACTGATTATTGGCCGTGGGTCGCTCAGTACTTAGTCATGAAGCGAGCAAGTATTGAATTGAACTTCCACACTCTTTACTCCAATCTTCTGGACACGTTGAAAACAAAAGAACTCAACGTTCAAGTTCTGAAGGAAACTCACAGGAATATTAAAATACTCTTGAGGACCGACAAATCAGCTGGGAACTTCTCTGACAGGGCACTTCTCAAGAACCTGGGTCATTGGCTTGGAATGATAACGCTTATGAAGAACAAAGCTATTATATTAGACGACTTGGACATAAAAAGTTTAATTGTGGAGGCGTACAGGAAAGGACTCCAGGATTTACTTTATGTAGTTCCCTTCGCAGCTAAAATCATGGAGAGTTGTGCAAGAAGTATTGTATTTAAACCTCCGTGTCCATGGACCATGGGAATTCTTAATGTCTTGGGAGAACTGCATCGAGAACCTGATATGAAGTTGAACTTAAAGTTTGAAATTGAAGTGTTGTGTAAAGCTTTAAACATTGATGTCAGTGAACTTCAGCCCCAAGGGATTTTGAAAGATGAGGGTGCGTACAAAATCATGGTACCACAGCTTAGTTACCCACATCGCGACAGTGTTGGTCGAGCATCGGTTCAGGTTTCGGAGATCAGTAGGCCTGTAACAAATGAACCAACTCCACAGGTAAATAAATTATGAAAAAATTGGTTGTATTATGTTAATATATATTGTAACAATATTCGTCTTCATTTTACATTTTAGTCATCGAAACTGCCGCCTGCCAGCGTGGAAAGCTCAATTACGCCGATTCAGCCGGCACCCATATCAGCCCCAGTACATTCGGCGTCTACTCCTATTTCGCAATCACAAAATATTGATGATCTTGGAGTCGCGTCAACACCACCACCTGCGGCAATTCAGTTAGGCCAACCGCATTTGCCTGCAACTTCGATGGCATCAGGATTATCGTCAACTCCAACACTTCCAAGCTCAGCACAGGAACCCAAGTTCTCGTACATGGATGTGGATACTTCAAATCTCAATGGATTATTGGGTCATATTGCAATTAACGGACAAATCCCGTTGTTTCAAGCTAATCCTAACCTGAAACAGCATGTGCGCACGTCTGTTGAGAAAGCGATTCAAGATCTTCTTCATCCTGTCGTTGATAGGTCAATCAAGTACACGATCAGCGCTTGCGAACAAATTATTAAGAAGGACTTCGCCCTTGACCTAGACGAAAACAGAATGCGGGCTGCCGCTCACCACATGATGAGATACCTGACGGCTGGAATGGCTATGATTACATCAAGAGACCATATTTTCTTGGCTATTAGTGGAAACCTTAAAACAGCATTCCTCGCTGGTTTACGAAATCCTAACCCAAGTCAACAAGTGAAAGACATGGTGGAACAAGCCAGTTCAATGATTGCCAACGAAAATATGGAACTCGCTTGTGCATTTATGCAAAAAACAGCAGTTGAGAAGTCCCTAAGCGAAATCGATAAACGATTAACACCTGAATACGAAGCAAGGAAGCAGGCCAAATTAGAAGGGCGAAGATACTGTGATCCACAAATGTTGAACTACCAAATGGACAGAATGCCTGAACCGATCAGAGTCAAACCTGTCACTGTAAGTATTATTATTTTTCCTGTTTGTTCGCAAGTGTCATAAATAATCATACAAGTCTTGACTCATTTAATTTGTTGTTTCAATTGAAGGGAAATGGCCCAGTGAGCCAACAACTAGCTGTTTACGAAGATTTCTCACGAAATATTCCAGGATTTCTTCCACCATCTGAGGGAGAGATTCCCTTCCTCACTCCGAAATTCCCTGGATTACCCATCAGCACCCCAGTACCATCCGTCATATCCAATGCTCTGCCGCCAAATGCAGTTGCTCAGAACCAGGCCGCTGCTGCAGACGATTTAGTGTCGATTTATGATAAATTGATTTCGGAACTAGACATCCATCTACAAGGACTAGCTCTGTCGCACACTCCAGCATCTCACCAATTGGCAAATGGAGTTCGAGCCCTTCTTGATTCTATCGTAGTGGCGAGATCTTCAAGAAGTGTTGTTGCTGCCATCACTTTGCTTCAGAAGGCAGTCGAAGGCTTACTGGAAGGGCTGGCAGCGTTTCCAGGTGATGCAGAAATACTCCGATTCCGTGATGCCCACCTCATGGTTTTAAAAGCCCTTCAAGACACGAGGGCGTTTGGGCAGCAATGGGTGAACAGACAGGTTACCAAGTGAGTTTCCAGCTATAAGTTTTTTATTTGGCTGAATGAAGTTTGCACTAATGAGGTCGGTCTTTAATTTCTTGTAGATGTCTAATTGAGAGTAGACCTGAGCTCAAGTACAACACAGAAGCTGTCGATACGCTGATCAGAGCCAACTTGGTCAACATGTTACAATTTGACGCACATCTTTCTACTGCGATGGAAAAGGGTACGAATGTTCTCGCAATGGCATTTGCGATGCAGCTTGTCCAGATGTACCTAGTCGACGAGAGATATTCGACTAATGTTACGGAGAGTGATCTGTATCATACGGTAAGCATTCTTTACTAATTCTGAAAATATTTAAGTTTGGGATCGGGTATCTAGCAGTTATCCACTTTTTATGTCTATTAGGTTGATATGCTGGCTCGTTGTGCCACAGTAAATAGGCAACACCCAGAAGGATTAGTACATTTGATTGAAGTTTTGAGAAACAGCCACGAAAGTTCTGCTTTCGTTGGCGACAGAGCTACTGGTGCGGCAACGCTGCATTCTGGGATGACTCAATCACGCGACTATGATGATCCACAAGGTAAACCAAACGATTAAATGTAGTATTTTAAAATACATTAATGAGCTATTTGCATGATTTTCAGACTAGAGTTTCTGATATAATGACGAAAATTATTTCCTGATATGATTTAGAAACTCCAAGTCATAACTTTTTACATTCGAAGTTTTAATATTTTTTTCCGCAAACACTTTATAGGTTTGGTGGAAAAATCGGAAATATTATTGCGTGAATGGATCAGACTATACTTGACGCAAGGTACTCCACGAGATTCCAACAAGGCTTTTGCGCAGTTCATTCCTGAGTTGAATGCGGCAGGAATTTTGAAGTCGGATGAAGTCATCAACAGATTCTTTAGAATTTGCGTCCAATGTTGTGTGAATCAAGTGTATCAAGGACTTCAGGTACTTGAAGTAATAGGACATTCCTGAATGTTTATGGTAACTTATTTAATGTTGTTTCGGTATCATCATGTGCTTGTTGAATTACCAGGCTGGAGGGTTATCGCTCGTAAGGGGAAAATGTTACCAATCAGTGGATTCCTTGGTTCGCCTTGTGGCGCTTTTGATTAAGAACATCGGTGATACAGTCGCTATTCAAGCTAAAGTTAACATTCTCAACAAGTTTTTGGGAATAGTCGCTGGCATACTCATACAAGATCATGATGTCCAAAAGAGTGAATTCCAGCAACTCCCTTTTCACAGATTGTTTATTATGCTGTTTTACGATCTTAACATGTCGGATCCAGTTTTCGAGGCTATTGGAATGCAGGTATAGATTCGCAGCAACCAAAGGCTGTCTCCATCATTGTCAATCAATTTCTAAATTTTTTTTCTCTCTGCAGATATTGGCAGGATTCAGCAATATTTTGCATATTCTCAACCCATCTAAAGTTCCAGGATTCGCCTACGCATGGCTTGAAATAATTGGAAACAGGATGTTCATCGCGAGGATGCTGGCTCTAGCTGCAGATCAGAAATGTTGGGCCATGTACTGTCAGCTTCTTCTGGATCTGTTCAAGTTCCTGCAACCATTTTTGAGGAATGCGGAACTGGCCAAACCAGTGGCAACACTCTACAGAGGAACGCTGAGAGTCCTGCTAGTGATACTCCACGATTTTCCGGATTTTCTGTGCGACTATTGTTATCACTTCTTGGATGCTATACCGCCCAATTGCATTCAAATGCGAAACCTAGTTTTGTCTGCGTTTCCAAGGAACATGCGTTTGCCCGACCCGTTCACGGCAAATCTGAAGTTCGAAATGCTAGCAGATACATCTATGCCCCCAAGAATCTTATCAAACGTTGGGGCAATGATACAGCCACCCAAGTTCAAACAGGATTTGGACTCATACTTGAAGACAAGAGCACCTGTGACCTTTTTATCGGAGTTGCGAACTAATTTACAGGTATTTAACCAACTATCATGTGGCACTGTCGAAGTTAGTTCAGTTTGGTAGAAAGTTAGTTTTAATGTAATCTTTTCCTTTTTTTGTTTAGGTTACGAACGAATTAGGAACAAGGTACAATATTCCTTTGCTGAACGCGCTGGTCCTGTACGTTGGCTCTCAGCACATCACTGTAATTCGCCAGCGTGGTCAATCCCCAAATATGTCGACGGTTGCCCACACGTCGCACATGGACATCTTTCAAAACCTCGCGGTGGACTTGGATACTGAAGGACGATACTTGTTCCTAAATGCCCTTAGCAATCAGCTTCGGTTCCCATCAAGCCACACCCATTACTTCAGCTTAGTGATTTTGTATTTATTTGCTCAGTCGAATACAGAAGTTGTTCAGGTATGTACAATAAGCTAACATTTTAACCCAATTAGTATGTCATGAAGTTTTAGACTAGTTTCTGAAGAATATTTTCTGCTGATCCGCTGTTTTTACTATCATGGTCAGGACATGGTCTTATTCAAGGAATGTATTAAACTTAATTCGTCCTTTTCAGGAACAAATCACTCGGGTATTGCTGGAAAGATTGGTTGTTAATCGTCCACATCCTTGGGGCTTACTGGTGACATTTATTGAACTGATTAAGAATCCAACATACAAGTTTTGGCAACATGAGTTCGTCCATTGCGCTCCTGAAGTTGAGAAGCTATTCGAAAGTGTGGCGCGATCTTGTATGGTGACCAAAGCAAACAGCGGTCCTCCGTCTGGAAGTCAGTCCGTTCTCGGAGGTGGAACCTCAAACACTTCGGGACCGGGGTCGAATGGATCTGGAATGCTTGTGTTAGATACTAGTCCAGAGGGATTGAATGTAGAGTGATGGTCGCGAGTGCATTTCGGAAACGTATATTCGGATTGTCGAAATGAAATTTCTAAACATTGTGCATAATAATTCGATATGAAACAATCCCTCATTAAATCTTAACGATAAATCAATGATTCTTGTATTCTTGAACAAAATCAATTTGTACCATTTCATTTTTAATGTGACTTGAAAATGAAGAGCATATATATTCGAATGTTGAAATGCTACTGAATTATAATAATATACTAATATGTAATCATAATTGATTTAAGTACTTATACTTGTATGTAATATAGTAAGATAAAATAAGTAGGTTTAGCATTGTATTGTCTCTTTGTAAATTAAATAAGTTAGCCGTAAGATTTTACGACTATTGTAAAGGAAATTCTTTCATGTTAAGTTTAATGGCTCCACGTAGATTTACGAAGTTAGACTAATAAACTTTCAAAGAATAATTTTTTCTCGATATAGCACACCAGTTGCATTACAATGTGTTGACTGTCATAAAATGATGAGTTTCAAAAATAAGGACCTTCTCCGTTTAAATTGATTGTAAGTAAAGGACCAGCGTGCTTCTGCATGACTATGTCTGAGACAATGTGCACCTGTACTTCATTGGTGCAGAAGTTTTATTGGGCTCTTCATTTCAATACTTACAATAATTGAAATACTATATACTTGGAGGTATTTCAAGCAGACTGAGGAGGTGGAGCCTAATCCTATCTAATCAAAAGAAACTTTATTGATTAAGCTCCACCCGCACAGCGCCTAGGTTGCCATAGTAAATAGCAGTAACTTGCAGTATAGTTTCAAGAGGAAGTCTTCTGATAAAATCACGGATCTTACAAAATTAACTGCCAATGATCAACAAATCTGAACCTTTTCTTGATCAAAGGATGTCGCTTAATCGTGCAGACCGCATTCACATTTCTATCAACATCGTCAAATATTTCTACGTCAAGTACTTTAAAATACTGTACTGGGAATCTTTGACTTAAGTCGGTTAATTTATAATGTTATCGATTTCACGTTTATTGTCATAGTGCTACACTAAAGTGATCATTTCTAACGTGGAGTAGGTGCAGTTTGTCCTCTGTCCGTTTGTCGTTGAATGCTGATAGTGATATATATTGTTTCTATATTGCTATGACTTCGTCTATTTTAGTTCTCCATGTACGGATAACTCCATTCACTGGTTTGTACATATGTTTCTTTAACAGTAATTGGAGACGTCCATTTAAGTACGTAGTTGGGTCCACCTGCCTTATCATTAGTACCTGAAACAATATGTGAAACATTTCGCATAAATGATTTGGTCGAAATACAAAGTAAATTTTATCAGTATGTATCAAATTTTGTACCTGAGAGTCTTGCACCGCCAAATGGCTGTTGCCCCACAACAGAACCGGTGGAGCGGTCGTTGATGTACATATTTCCTGCCGAATATTTCAAGACTTGTTGTGCTTTTTTTAGGAAGTTTCTGCAATTATAAAACACAAGAATATATATTTAACACCAGAAAACACTATAGATCCTAATTTAGAAACGTAACGTCAAATCAACGTACTCGTCCTTAGCAAAAATGGCTCCAGTTAAGGAGTAACTTGTGCTGGTATCCACAAGTTGCAATGCTTGGTCAACATCCTTGTCAGGGTACACATAAGCAGTTAGAACAGGTCCGAAAATTTCCTCGGTCACTATCCTGTCTTTCGGGTTTTTCGTCTCTACGAAGGTTGGATTTACGAAGTAACCCACACTGAAATATGAAGAATGTGTTTGTGTAACATGAACAATAAATTTTTTTCAGAATAATTCCAGTAAATCAACTACAATCATTACTACTACCTAACTAACATAATAATATAACTAATTTTCGTATGCTGAAATGCCACCTACCTGTTATCATACGTCCCTCCTGCGATGATACTTAGATTAGCCTTTGCATGGTCAACATAACCCGATATTCTCTTGAAGGCCTTATCATCGATTACTGCGGATGTGAACACGGAAAAGTCTTCCACGGATCCTATTTTAAGTTTACTAATGTTTTCCGCGATGCCCTCCTTGACCTTATTTCAAATGAGAATGTGTTATTAAAAACAATTAAAGTTGAAAGATAATTAATTGATGATAGGGCCTTACCTGACTCCACAAGCTTTGTGGCACGTAGATTCTGGAGCATGCAGAACACTTTTGTCCAGAAAATTCAAATGCAGAACGGATAGTTGCATTTATCACAGATACGACATCAGCAGTGGGATGGACGAAGTGATAATTTTTTCCACCACACTCGCCGACTAATCTTGGAAAGTTTCTGTAATTAGATAAGTTGGATCCAACTTGACCCCACAGTCGCGCAAACGTTCTAAAATTTAAACAGAATACATAGTAACACCCAGAGAATATTAGACGCAAATCAACAATTCGCAAGTAGGAGGTTATGGCAAACTTACGGGACTGAACCAGTGAAATTTATACCGGCTAAATGAGGGGAGGCTGTGATCGCATCGCCAAACACGGGACCGTCTGCTGGAACAAAATTGACGACACCAGGAGGCACACCAATTTCATTCATGATTTGGAATATTGTGTAATTAGACAAGACTGCAGTGTCGGATGGCTTCCATAGCACTGAGCAACCCTAAGATATATATAGTTGGCTGATTAACATCACCCTACAGGTACTTTCATAGCTTGTCAGAGCCAAAGAAAGGAAGTTCGAAGCTTTGTATCTATTACCATAAGCGCAGGTGTGTACGCAAGGTTGCCTCCTAAATTGTCAAAAGTCAAAATAGTATTTTAATTGCTGCGTCTATTATCGTGTCACCTTCCAAAGAGTGTTTGTTTTGTACGTACCAATAGCTGTGAAATTGAATGGCGACACAGCAGCTACAAATCCTTCCAGTCCACGATATTTCAAAAAGTTTTTGAAAACTGATGGCGTCTCACTAACTGGTTGGTACTTGAGTACCTCTTTGGCAAATAACGCATTAAAACGAACGAAATCGATAAGCTCTGCGGCAGAGTCGATTTCCGCTTGAACTACGGTTTTCGCCTGGCCAAGCATCGTCGTTGCATTCAGCTTTTGACGGTACGGTCCCGCCATGAGATCAGCAGCTTTGAGCCACATGTCAAACTTTTGTTCGATGGGAACACTATCCCATTGCTTTTGAGCTTCCACGGAAGTTTTAATGGCAAGATTGACCAACTCTGGCGTTGCATAGTAAAACTTGGCGACTTTCTTTTGGTGATTGTGGGGCTAGCATGAAATTCAAATCAGACATCATGGATAAGATACACGCTCTTGAGAGCTCTTGTACAAAATTAAATTACTCACCATAGGTTGATAAACGACTTTATCTGTTTTATACTCCTTTCCTCCAATTACAATTGGTACTTCGACGCAATTCCCGGAGTAATCCGCCAAAGCCGCTTCCAAGTCCTTTCGTTCTTTCGTGCCCTTCGTGTATGACAAAACTGGTTCATTCTTGACTTTAAAATCGGGAACTTTTGGTAAGCTGACTACAGATTTGACTCCTAATTGCTGTAAGTTCCGTCTTCTGAAATGTCATGAAAAAATGAATGAAACGTTTCATTTATCTATTTCATGAAACTCATATAAAGGAAGAACGCTTGTTATTTTTTCACTTTAAATCTTACTGTATTGACTGCAGTTGCTGGACAGCCGACACAGCCGTCGTTCTTCGGGGCAAAGCAAATCGCATCATACTTGATCCACGTTATCCACAACTGCGAGTTTATCTGAACCGATAAGAGGAAAAATAAATAAACATATTGACTTCGAACATAATGCAGAAAATGTGTATGTGTATTGGGATTCTTTTTGACTGTTCATAAACAGGATTGCTATGAAAAAAATCACATGGTTGATATAATTTAGTCTGGTTACGTGCATCTGTTTGGCTCACATTTATTAGGAGCTAAATATTTCAGGTATATTGCTACTGAAAACTTACTAGGCTTGCAGACAATCTGACAGTTTTTAATTGCTAACTAAAACAGTTGCATCAAGCAGACCAGCACATGTTCCGGGTTTCAAGAGCTATCACTATAAAATTTTCTTGTAAACAGTTCTTCCGGTCACAAATTGAGAAAGAGAAACCTATTAACAATAAGGTAAGTCGGCAAGAGGAGTTTGTGTTTTGAGCATTTACACGCAACATAATGTTTTAAACGGAAAACCTATACACTTTAAAGGCACCCCTTCTTGCACACTTTACAAACAATTGTATAACCCTTGACCCATTGGAAGGTCAAGGGTCCAAAGTCTCAGATACCCAGTAAAGGTGGCCACGTGAAAGTGTCTGTTTTTTTTCAAAGATACATAAATCCTGAGTAGGTGAGTCCCTTTTTTGCATGCAGTTTTATTGGAGAAGGGTAAGATTCCTTCGCATCATGTGATTTCTAAGCAAGCTTGCTAGCCTGGAGTAGTAATAAATTAGCATTGCTAATTGGCACACCCAATCAGCAATGCTAAAATGTATCTACTAAAACAGTATAGGATGAAAGAAAAAGGAATAAATCGGTAATGCGATTCAGTAATTTGCGCGAAAACTTACCTTTTTAAGTAGTCACTGTTGAATCTGGATCGGCTATAACTTCCGCCTTTTATTTTGGCTGACCTTGAAATCGTGGAGAGTAAGACAAGTGGCACTAACCAGATCTCCGAAGCAACCGGACAACAAATACAAAACGTGATATTTTTGTGTTATTGGTCTTGCCTATGTTTTCTCATGGCACCACAAAAACCGACGACATTCTCATATGCGATAGTCAAAAATGTTTTCTGCAATGTTTCTCCCTTTACAAAAGAAAACAATTGGAGTGGGCAAGCAAAAAGCATGGAGCAAGACGTAAACAAAAAGGATAGACAGGGTGACAGAGGAAGCATGTGAAAAAGTATCAAAAACTGTATCATGTTAGCACTGAAAGTAGCCATATCAACGCGAAACCAGTCTTTTCTATCATTTCTTGGCCAAAAGGTTTCTTGCAAATCTTGTGAGTGAAAAGCTACATATCCTCGATTGGCTTTCGGGGGGTTTTGTACGGTACCGAAAACGATTCCGAGTCAACCCGTTTCCGTTAATTCAAATGCATGATGAAAGTGGGGAGAACTTGTCCATGGTAGGAACTAGGAACGGATTTAGATTGAGATTTCATACAATGAGAAAAAATGCGAATACCTATGACAGTATCAAACATCTAGTTAAGATGTTCGGCAATGCCGATAGGCTCTAGTACTTAGTAGCAGTGTCATGGACACATTTATATCAAGTCGTAGCAGTATGGGTAGGTATGTACCGTGTACAATACAGGATTTGATGGGGATTGGGGATACGGAATCTTCTCTGAACATGCAAACCGAATCGGAAAATGACAGCTTCCCTTTAGGGCGTTTTGAATTTTATTAGCTTATGAAGATTTATGATTTTATGTATTCTTTTTCACGATTTAGTATTTGGTCGGGTGTATCATCAAAGTTGTTTATATAGGCATTGTTTAAAACCAGATTTTTTGTAAAGAGAAAATTACTGGGTTTGTATCCCGCATCCGTGAGAAAATCCCGCCTGCAGGTTCGCATTTATCCGTTTTATGCATTTCATTAAGCGTTCGTTCATTTGCGACAAAGCAGGCACTAGGCTGGCAAATTTTAATTGGACGTATGCAAGATAATTTGTCTCTCACTAAATCATAAGGGAAAATTTTGAAAGCAGAGAAACCGTACTTGTGTATTAATTTTTTAATTATACTTATTATGATAATAACACTTGATTTAATGAGGTATAGCTACCAACGTTTGTTACTCAATGTAAGTAACCATCTTCATTTAATGTACGACAAAACTAATTACGCACTGCACATAAAATCATGTATGTATGAAAGAATTTCATGGCTTAACTAATGATCATTCAGCGACACATTCAACACTTTCGCTTTCTTGCTTGATCCTTTTGGAGTAGGGAGCATAAGCCTTCTTTCAGATGATTTTGAGTTTTGGTTGTCACATGGTGAGTAAACTTCAAAAGAAAAAGATGGTATTTGTGGGAAGCTAGCATATATGAACATAATTTTGAGATTTGAAAACTTGCAGACACTTTAAAAGAGTGTGCCACAGCTTCAAAGCAAAATGTGTCATAGTGTTTTGCATGAACTTAAATGTGCATTGTTTGTTGTCGTACTAGGTTTGTGGTGAAAAAGCTCTTGCTAAAACCTTTTCACATTAGTCTTGAAGAAATTTGACCATAGACCATGTCGATGAAGGAATTATTAAGTGGTGAATGTGGACAGCAAAACCCTGTTCTACGCGTTGCTTCACATTTCGCTGGAAGTGGTCCCAGTGGAACATCGGCAGTTGATCATGTACATTTATTGGAAAGGAGTCGCTCATCAGGTCATCAAGTAAGTACCAAATTAAACTGGTAAAACAAAAATTGGTGCTCAATAAATTATTGTGTCTTATGCTTTTGTACCATTCTGGGTTCGCAGGCGATTCGGCATGATGCACCGCATGCATCGGAAGTACTCCTTCCACCCACAACCTTTCGCATGGACAGCTTGCTCAAAGAAATTCAATCCCTCGATCGATCTCAGGGCCCCGCTCAAGCGCCCAGAGTGGTAGATCTTACTCAAAATCAAGACTGGCTTCAGGAGTTTCAGTCTAACGAGTTTGCTGGTGGCCCAGTACTTGCTCAAAGAAATTCAATCCCTCGATCGATCTCAGGGCCCCGCTCAAGCGCCCAGAGTGGTAGATCTTACTCAAAATCAAGACTGGCTTCAGGAGTTTCAGTCTAACGAGTTTGCTGTGGGCCCAGTACGTAGTGAACAAGATTTTCAAATGGAAACTCGTGAAAAATCTACATGCGGACATGATCTTGTTTTACATAATTTTTTAGGTCAACGACCATCAAAAATGGACAGATGAGTTTAAGGCTTTTGGTCAGTCTGGATTAGACCTGGATCGAGCTTGGGAAACACATGACCCTGTAGGTCATCCCGAGACATTCCATACACAAACTATCGAACCACCACAAAGCTATTTGCTTGGAAGTAGCCAAAGATCTTTTGGATGATTCCAAGTGGACTGATGAATACGACCAGCAAAGCAAAACCGAACTGATGTCTACCGCAGAGGAGTTTATACAATCCATGAATGATCCAGCCATCAAGGCGACAGAGTTCATGTCATATGTAGAAAAACTCAGTACGGGAGAGTTAGTCGCTCAAGGGCCCTCAACGCAGAGTGGAGCTGTATCCGAGTCGAAGTGGACTGAAGAATTTTTAAGTGAATCGGGAAATGTTAATTCTGAAGACATGAGTGCCCAAGAGCGAGAGGACTTTTGGCAACAGTTACAAAGAGAATGGGAAGTTGCATCTGAGGAAAACAGTTTACATCCGTGGTTGAATGAAGAGTCGCAGCAAAGATTCGAACAGCCTTATCGATTCGAAGAAACTAACCCTTATCAAGAAACAGAAAATCCTTTGGAGGAAGGTAAAAAGCGACTTGCGATTAGTGACATTCCAGCTGCAGCGTTATTTTTCGAGGTGGCTGTGCAAAAAGAGCCAAATAATCCTGAAGCCTGGTATCTATTGGGAACAACTCAAGCTCTTAATGAACAAGATCCGCAAGCCATTTCTGCGCTGACAAAATGCACCGAAATGGACCCGGGCAATCTGAAAGCTTTAATGGCATTGGCTGCGTCGCTAACCAATGAATCGTACAACATACAGGCATGTCGTGTCCTTAAGGTGCTTACTAAAAACTACTTGTCAATTTGCAAACGGTAGAAGGATATAGTCATATATTCGTTCAGATTTGTTTCGTATTGATTACAGACGTGGTTAAAACAAAATCCTGAATATGCCGAGCTTGTACCAGAAGATGTGCAAAGAGCTCCAATCACTTCCTCTATGTTGTCGAGGTAACGTACAGCACTAATTAGAAATTTTACAAATTTTCGTACTTCATATGTAAACGTTTTTGTGTATTTTTATGCAGATCTGAGCTATCCAATGTTCAAAATTTATATATGAAAGCGGCTCGGAAGCGACCTGCGCAAAACTTAGACCCAGACGTGCAATGTGGCCTTGGCGTGCTTTTTAACCTTTGCTCTGACTTTGAAAAGGCAGCAGATTGTTTCCGGGCAGCTGTCAATGCAGATCCTTCCGTAATGACTTATTAATAGCCTTCATACCTTTACTTTGTGTACGTAAGTTTGCAAGGTACATGTTTAAGTCAAATTAATTCTCTGTATTATAATAGAACGCGCTGTTATGGAACCGGCTTGGAGCAACATTAGCTAATGGGGGTGAATCTGCGGAGGCGATTGGGGCTTATAGCAAAGCCTTAGAAATATTACCAGGTTTTATACGTACCAGATATAATTTAGGAATCGCGTGTGTACATTTAGGAAGTTATCGGTAAGCCATTTTAAAAATAAAATATTATGAAAATTTTGTGAAACATGCAGCTGAAATTTAAACTTTGTCCATAATTCTTGCAATAGAGAGGCTGCTGAGCATTTTCTCACAGCGTTAAATATGCAAGCGGCTAGTAGAAAAGTAGCAGCAACTCAGGAAGGAATTTCAAATCCTGCCATGTCAGATTCAATTTGGACATCGTTAAGAATGGTTATACATCTACTAGACAGAGGAAAGCTTTCTGCTTCCATTGACAAAAGGCAAGTCAGCTAATAAAGGGTACCTGCAGAAGTACATAATTTTTTTGGCTAACTATCGGAAATTTATTACAGGGATCTTGACGCACTTAATCGAGAATTTGGCATGAAGTTCGTTGTGTAACTTTTTGGGCAATATATGAATGGGATCATTTCTATAAAATAAAAAGTAAGCTTTTATCGTGAGCGTCAATGTGATACTTTTGGACTCAATAAACCGCAGTCAACAGGAAATTTCAATTGTTTACATTTCCTTACATCCCGCAAAATTTCTTCTCACATATCGCTTTTTCCAATCAATATGATAGTCCTTTTTACCTACGATAATTTTGCGATAATAGCGAAACAATACCGCGACATATTTTCTTCCATATCTATATTATTTTCTTATTTGTCCCGTTTATATTTATGTGCGCATTTGACTATCAACTGATCTGATGACTCATCAATTGTCACAGTCAAGAGTCTACACAGTAAGCATAAAAATTATCAAGCCCTATAAAGTGTAAAGCGTCCAACTTGAATGTGCATTGCATTGAACTTTTTAAAAGCTTTGCATCTTTGTTAGAACACTATGCATGGAATACATTTATATGCAGAAATATAGACGTGTACCTGCCATTTTTGTCAATCCAATATGCATACAATACCAACTACGTTCTAATTTTTCTCAATGTTATGAAAACATACATAAAACAATAGTTTTTTTTTCATATTAGGCACACAACGCCTGTCCGTCTGTCCGCGTCATCTATGTCGAATCTCGAATTTCATCAAAAAATGACAACATCTGCATTTTGCCACATCGCTCTTTCCGTTTAACCATTCTATTTTCTTGTGTGTATCACACAATTTTCTCACTTTTTAATGGCATCCTTAGCAAAAACGTTGGCGTCAGTTGTTAACTAAACACAAATAGTCAAGTTTAGGCATTGCCTATGTAAACTTTGTTAGCAAGTTAGCAAAAAGCATGCATAAGGGAAACTACACCCCCTAGCCAAACTCTATCCACCACACCAGCAGCAGCAGCAGTACATACTGTGAACAATAGAATAAAGTTTACATGGTAACAAATCTACAGTCGTCTTTCTTATATCAAAAATATCACATGCAATTTGCCATTAAAAAAAGTGCTTACGTTGGTTGTTGGTAGTCATCATAGTCATTGGGATTTGGGTGCTCTATAGATATTTTTTGTGTGTTGTATCCAGCCACCAAGTAAGCTTGTGAAACTCTTTTTTACATCACACGACTAGCAACAACAAAAACAAGAGAGCGTTTTTTTTATATATTTCGTGTGGCGAACTAAGCACAAGGAAGCAGAGGGCAGACGCAGGCCAGAGAAGAAAGGAGCAACAACAACCTACCCAAAATTTCACTTAGCAAAAGCAATTTATTTCTGTGGTGGTGGTGCGCGTCGCAGTTTGTTCTTGTGAGTAATATTGGCATTAACTTTTAGTTATTATTTTTGTGGCAGATGTTTGAAACGTAATTTATTTGAAAACTTGGAAGAAGGGGTTGTTAATTCGGATGTTTTTGTTGTTTTCAAATCAGGTGACCAAGGGAAGAGTCAGCTGACCAAGGTTGATCACGTAGAAGGAACAAAAGGAAGGGTGAATCATCGTCGTCAAGTCAGGTGACTACTTTATAGTTATGCTATGTTGTGTTTAACGATGCAAGGCAAGACGAAGCGAAGGCATGTGTAATTGTATGCAAGAAGATTTTTTAATGGATGATTTTTATGATGTCTTTTTGTACAGGGAGATACGAAGACAGATTTTTTTCTCTTTGTGAGCAGTTCAGGGCAACCACTCAACAATGAAGTTCCAATACAAGGAAGACTAACCCATTCGAGAAGAGGAGGGCTGAGGGGGAGAAGATTCGAAGGAAGTACCCAGACCGCATTCCAGTAAGCGGGAATTTCGATTGACCTTTTATGACTGTTGCTTGGAGCATTTATTTTGCTTGTATTGCAATTTGGAATAATTTATTTTGGGGGATTTTTTATAGGTGATCGTTGAAAAGGCTCCTAAGGCTAGGATCGGAGATCTGGACAAGAAAAAGTATTTGGTACCCTCTGACTTGACTGTTGGTCAGTTCTACTTCCTGATCAGGAAGCGTATTCATCTTCGACCTGAGGAGGCATTGTTCTTCTTTGTCAACAACCAAATTCCACCTACAAGCGCAACCTTGTCGTCAATTTACCAGGTAAAATATACAACTTAGTTTGATGTATCCATGACTATCCCGTACCAATTCAAATGGTTTTGCCTGAATTTGCCCTTAGGAACATCATGACGAGGACTTCTTCCTGTACATTGCATACTCGGACGAAAGTGTTTACGGATGCTAAACGTATTTTACTACAAAAACTGGTCGATACTATTCATTGCTGACAAACAGAGTTGTCGCTACTATATTGATTGTCGTATATCATTTCTACCTACGTCACACGCATATTATTATTGTCTTTTAAAATTGATTGCTCTTAAGTAAATACCCACTTGGTTTAAAATCAACCAACAATCCTTCAAATTAGAATGTATGTCAGTCGTTATTTCGCTTGTATGAATGTACATAAATCTCAAAATTTTGTAGAGTCGAACAATTAAATATGATCGTTAATTTGTACTCTTTTAATGCTGTACAAAATCATTCATGTACTAAAAGATAAATTCCAGTGCGTTTGTTGTGATCAATATCTCAAAGTAAATTATAGGTCGCTTACATGGGTACTCCGGATTTTAACAATGATAGTTAAGAGTTAGTCGTCTGTACTGATGACGACATAGTGGTTTTGCAAGATAGAACGGATGGCTTGTGGTCAATTGCATGTAAAGAAATGGCTTAAATTGAAATAAGTTCAAGTATTGAGAATTGGCTGGGTTGGAAGCAGTTTTTGATGTTAAGAAAACCAAAATTTAGTAATCAATTTGATCATCGATAGAAAAATGTACTAATCTAAAGTCGTTTCGTTTTGCCAAATTAATAGCAGTTTCCAGTTTTGAAGCATTCTAGGTATCAATGTCGCAATGTTTCGTTTCCTTATAAAATAGAATCATACTTTTGTTGGTAACGTATTTTACTTGTATTTTTATTGATGTTAAGTTACATTTCGATTATTTACGTGTACTAAATAAAAAACTACAAAACCACAAATATTAACGACCATACCTTTAAATCTTCACACTAATCTGCAAAACCTTGGAAATTACAGTTAAATATAGTCTTATCGCTTTTGTGCGGTAGCTAACGGAATACTAGAACAGCCTGGACAAGAATGAAGAGTTTCATGGAGAAAGAGATCACAATCGAGGCAAAATCGACGGCTACATTGGTTACACTTGTAGATCTAGAGCAAAATAGACAACAAACCATTAAATTAAATTTTTTACTTTCAAAATGCGGTTTTATCATTCTAAAATGTTTTCATACGTGTTTGTTTTTATCAGGTAAAGATTTGTTGCATCCAAAACATATACAGGACTCTGCAGGGACTTCCTGAAACGGATCCAATGGAAATATATGCAGGAAGGATCTAGCCAAATGCGGTGCTGAGACCAGAGTTAAACTGCAAGCTTTACATTCCACAGGTAGTTCACAGTACTTGCTTTTGCACTGGGGACATATGTACCCTCCTGGAGCGAATTTTCCGGACGCTGTGGTATCTTCTAAATGGCATAAACACATTGCCGGATCGTCGGTTTGATTACGCTGCGGGAAGCCCATTTTGATAAGAGATGATTCTGTTTTGCTAACCACAGGGGGAGGCTCAACGTGTTCACGGACTAAGTCCTGAAAATGACTTTCGTCTAAAATGACTCCAAATGAGCCACCAGTTTCCTTGCACAACGATTTACAAGCTCGCACTTCGGCCGAGAGCGATATAACTGACGCCCGGATTCCATTCTTCTTTAGTTCCTAAAATAAAACCCCCAAAAATGTTAAAGTTATGATGTGAAATGAAATGTTTGGTGAATTATGCAATTTACCATTATTGTTTCGTTGATGTCTCTGGGATCACATGTAGTCAAACTTCCGTGAATTAAAACGATTTCTCTTGAGGTGTGATTTGGCATGTGACGGAGGGAAGACAGGGCAATGTCTAGTGCGTTTTGAAACGATGGTTCTCCCCCACATGGAATTTTGTCGAGCGTCCTGACCACCTCCAAATGCTTCCTTAAGTTCCCACTCATGTCAGCGATCTTCTCGGCAGATTTGTTACGAGTGCCAATCCACCCCATTTGGCTCATAGGATTGCCATCAAAAAATTCATCAACGAACTTCTCAAGAATCTAGCAATAAGACGGGCAAGGATAAAAAATACTTGTAGACGGTCATGCATTTAAATGAAATAGAAAACTTGATTCTGAATTTTCGTCAAGTGATTGAACCTTTTGCGATGACATAATTCTATTTGGCTTCAGATCTTGGTCCATCATACTTCCCGATAAATCCATTATAATGTAAAGATGCCGCATAATCCCTAACCGTACATTGCCCGCCGCCCTCCTTTCCTCTAGCCGTCTTCTTCGGTTTTTTTCGATTATTTCTGCGATTGCCGTGTCCAATAAGCCTTGCGCATCTTCCTCGATAGCCTCCCTATATTTTTTAAATCAAGTTAGCCAGATCATCACAAATCAAATACGACACAATCCCACAACTTATTATAACACAAGCACAAGGTTTTACCATGTTTTCTCGTAACCGGTTTCCCAACGGTATTCATTTCCTTCGCCATCATCCGCCATGTCTCCTTGTCCCTTTCCCAGTGCGAAGTACAAAATAAAGCCACTTAAGTTTCCAAAACGTTAACCAAACTTTGGTTTACTCAGCGCCCAACTTTTAAGCTGTAACTTGACTTGCTAACGTATCACAATGCAAACGCTACAACGGCTCCAAAACACCAGCGAAAATCATCTTCACAAAACGACCCAAAAATTAACGACATTCAATATTCAATGATCACTTTTCAGTTCCCGACTCACGAACGACACAGTTGAATGATTTCAATGTGTGGCATGCTCAGGACAGGACCATAGACTACGGCCAAGAGACACTTCGTCGGTCATTCCCGGTTTATACACTGTTGTGTAGACTTTGCATTTATCATTGAGTATGATTTGTTTAGAAAAACCCCGCGAAAATGTTTTAATGCACTGCACTGTTCGACTCTGTTTACAAGATTCCCAAAAAAGAGCAAACAAACACGAGTTTTCATATGTTTCTTTTTTTCTCCATTTTTCGGGATATTTGCGTCTATCAAAGTAAAAAAATTGATTTAGATTCAGTTCATTTTTACATTCGTTGAAGAGAGATTGATTGTGACAGTTGCAGTTAATCAAGTTTTCGTTTCACAACGATACCTCAGCTTATTTAGAAGCGACCACTCAAGTTTCAAGTTCAATTCAAACGCGGTATGGACAGAGGGCGAGGAGGTCCCTGGGGTCAGAGTAGAGGAACGTGGAGAGGCGGTGGGTTCCGGGGTCGTTGGAGGGGCCGAGGTCAATTCAACAGAGGATGGGGACGGGGCCGAGGCAAAGAAAATCCCCACAGTGGAGGTAAAGGTGGTGACGGGCAGGGACCTGGAAGCAGTCGTATGGAGAGTGTTTCTCAACGGACAACATAACGAAGGACCACCACCACCCAAAAAGAAGCGTCAGAATCAGGAGCAGACCATCAAAATAAGTTTTACAAATCAATTGAGGAAGTTACTGCCAGGGTATGATCTGTACTACTGGGACAAAGTTCCTCAATTGCCAGAATTTGAGAAGAAAGTAGAAGCAGTGGAAACCTTCCTTTCTGAGATAAGATTTGGTGAAGATGTGGTGCAGGAACAAGACGAGGGCGTTCGGGGATTTCGAAGGGAGTCTTATTACTCTATTCAATTCGATGAAGCGGTCAAGAATGAAAAGCTCATCAGCTCATGGCCAGATATCAACAAGGATCTAATCGATGAGCCAGAGGAGACGATTACTCTTTGGAGTGTGACAGCCCATAAGGTTTGTAAGGAGTTGACAAAGTTTGGACTCACTAGGGAACTAATATGATTTCCATCTTTATTATAGACGATTCACAATATAATCGAGAAAGAAGACGACAAAGGACCCTGCACTAGAGCACCGTTGGTGAAAATAGGATTTACGAAGCTAAAACCGGTAACCCCTGTCATGAACATTAAATGCGGAATGTTAGGTATTAAGTAAATGTTTAATTTTCATATGGACGCTAGACTGTTTTTTTAAACACAAAGATTTTCTTTTTCAGGAAAGTTTGTAACTATCAAAGGTGCTATAGTAAGAACAGGCAACGTTCATCCGCACTGTCAGCGACTGACGTTTCGATGTAAAGTGTGTGACCATGAGTTTCCTCTCGAGCAAATTGAAGGGAAATATACTCCCCCAACAGTCTGCATGTCAGATGAATGTACAAACAATCTTAATTACCTGTTCGATGCGAAGGAGAACGCGAAAACAACCGTAGTCATCGACTCTAGGAAAATCCGAATACAAGATATTCTTAGTCGTGATGTAAGAAAAGTGTATTACCTCGTTGCTAACTGGATAACCAAGCCTGATTTTCAACTTTGTCCCAGATTGAAAGAGGATCTGTACCTAGGACCATAGATTGTATGCTCTTTGGGGACTTATCGGAGCAATGTAGTACTGGCGATGCGGTAACACTCTCTGGTGTTGTGAAGGTAAAGATATCGATGCCTAATGCAGCCGACCGTATTTATCTATCCAATTTTTACGCTGTTGACATTAATTTAATGCTAGATGACCAAAGACACCACACACACTGGCGAGCAAACTTTGCATAATATGTACATCGAAGCCTCTTCCATCATCCAACATAAGGAATCAGAGAGCAGCCTTGGTGGGAACCTTTTCAATTTCACCAATAAAGATTACTACATGATTAAGGTACACTGCCAAAAGAACTCTCTTAAAAAATGCAGGTTCAAATAAGAATGATGAAAGACACTTTCAAGCGACGTAATCTTTGTGGATGCAGGAAATTCATGACACACCGGACCTGTTTCGTCTCCTCATTGCATCGCTGTGTCCATCAATTTTCGGACATGAATTGGTGAAAGCTGGGTTGTTATTGTGTCAATTTGGGGGCACGCCTCGGGATAATGGGATTGTTCCAAGACGTAGTGATATTAATATGTTAATGGTCGGCGTATGTGAATCGTTAATTACTTTACTACTACTCGAATCAGCACGTGGGACGAAGAAAAATGTGGGTTTCATATGTGTATTTTCTGTGGATTTTCAGGACCCTGGTATTGGCAAATCACAAATGCTGAAAGTGCTCCAGGAAGTTGCACCTAGACGTAAGCTATAAGTCGTATATAAAATACTGTAATTTGCAGATATTCTTATGGCTCAGCTATATAAGAATTGAAATGTTTTCAGCTATCTACGTTTGTGGCACGGGTAGCACAACCGCTGGGTTGACTGTTACTTTAGTGAAGGATGGCGACGATTTTTCACTAGAAGCTGGAGCTCTAGTAATGGCTGATCGGGGCGTCTGCTGCATTGATGAGTTCGACAAAATGTCCGCGCAGCATCACGTATGTAATACCGTGGTTTTTCTTCTTTATATTGTTATCCCCCGAAGAAGGCTGAAGCATTCCGCCGAAACGTTGGGAAACTAAGTTTTTCTGAATAAACACTCGTTGCAATTCCTATCTTCATCATTTGAAAATGTAATTTTGAATTTAGGCGTTGTTGGAAGCCATGGAGCAACAAAGCGTTAGTATAGCCAAATCAGGTGTGTATAGAACGCTATCCGCTAGAGCTACGGTAATTGCAGCCGCAAATCCTGTTGGCGGTCACTACGATATTCGCAAAACCGTCAGTGAGAATATTAAAATTAATCCAGCCCTTTTGTCTCGGTTTGATTTAACGTTCATCCTGCTTGATAGACCTGACGAAGTACGTTCTTACGCGATGCGAACAAAGTATTTTTGCTTCATAAACTGGTGTCAAATGCTATATAATCATATGCAAATTATGGTTTTATTTGTAGGAATTCGATCAAAAGCTTGTGGATCACATTAACTCAATTCGGGGTGAAGAATCCATAAAGACTCCTCAAGGTCAAATCAAACAGCCCTTAAACATTAACGAAGAATACTTAAATACAAATCTTTTGATGTGAGTAATAGCAGTATAAGCACAGAAAGTTTTATTGCCACGTGCCAATTTCTGTGTAAAAGGCATGCATTTTTACCACTTTATAGTAATAGAGTCAGAATTCGACCCGGTGAAGTTTTCGATCTTATACCGCATAGCGTCCTTCGTAAATATATTGCATACGCGAAGCAATATGTACATCCCCGACTTTCTGCAGATGCTGCCGAACTTTTAAAGAAATACTACCTCAATCTTCGGCTATCTCATCGTGGCGCTAATTCAACTCCAGTAACTGCTCGACAGTTGGAATCCCTTGTTCGCCTAACCGAAGTAAGTTAACGAAAGATTTGCATTCATATCAGACAAAACGTCAAATTCGTAATTTTGTGTGCAAATTAGGCAAGAGCTAAAATGGAGCTCCGCGAAGTCGCCACAAAGGAAGATGCAGGCGATATATTAGAAATATATGATTTCAGCTTGTCCAGTGTGTTCGATGAAGAAGTGCATGCAGTTTCGGCTCTTTCCGAATCTGTTTTACTTATGGATTCGTCGATTTCATCCGGGAGAGCAAAGTCACTTGTTTCTCAGGTATGGATATGCTCTACTGTTATTTGTGTCTACAGGAAATATCCGGCTAACATTATAATGTATTTTAGGCGAAAAAGTTAGTTAATGCCCTGCACAATGTTGCGAAAAAACAAAGCAAGCGAACGTTTTCTGTGGATGAGATAACACAAGTATCTGCTGCTTTGGGCTTCAGAGATAAAACTAGTTCTCTGATTGCAACGTTAAACTCCGAAGGTTTCCTACTGAAGAAGTCCGCAAAGGTTTATCAGCTTCAGACGGCCGATTATTAACCAATTCAATGGATGAATTTGAAAATTTCGAAAGTCCCCGTATCGTCATCTGTATCTTTAATGCCAACCTTCTTTGAACATTTTACCTACTACAGATTCATTCGGTTCGGCTAGTGTAGATGTACTTGTTGCCAATTCAATTGCAAGAAACTTAACGTGCTTTACTTTTGAAACACAATAAATTACATTGTCCAAAGGTAGTTCTGAAGTACTTTGATACTTTTTAATAACTTAACTATAGAAATCTCGCTGACTTTTTAATCAATAGAATTCGGTTAACCTATTGAGGATTCTGTTGCCATCTGAAGCAGTACCCTGAGGACGTTTGATCCACAGATACCTCCTTCGGTACTGTCCGATTTCACATGCATGAAAAACGGCTTTGCGCTTGCTGCAAATAATAATATCCATGTCACAAAGTGTGCCCGATCTTGGGAAAGTGAAAACGCTTAATAGTTTATGTACTTACAGCGAATGTATGAGCCAGTCGTGTAAAATGCTGCATCACAAAATCGATCAGTAACAGAGGTCATTTGGGCAGGAGGGGTAGTTGATGTAGGTCTGGGATAGCTTATACCCTGAGGTATAACAAAATAATCTTCCAGATTCTCTGCGCAAGATGTTCGAGTAAACGGTTGTTGTTGTGTAGGAGGATTTTGGCCTGTCTGAGCCACTCCTCCGAAACGGACGCTGTTGGCAGTACATGGGATCCACTAAAGGTTTGGAAATATCATTTTATACAACTGAAGCATAGCAAAAGTACACACATAATGATTAGATTACTTACATCAATAAACCTCATGCCATCCTCCATCCGCACGCAAACGGAATAGTCCAAATTTGCAAGATGCATTCCACCTTGGAAGTTGAAGGACTCTACGCTTCCTGAGACGCCCGTAAAGTACTGCAGACAACCTGATGGTGCTGCAAATCCATATTGTGTGTTTAGTTATTACCTCATGATTGTCTGTGAAAAGCAATTTTATGCAAGAAAATTTCATTGACGTACCTCGCGCCACTGAGTTGCATGGAATTGTCAGAATTTCTATATTCCAGGTTCTTTCTTTCTGCGTGTTTCCCCCTCCCAAAAGTAAATTTAGTGTGATGGTATCACTTGAACCAAAGTCGACGTAAACTGCATGAAAAAACATGAATTTCAATATCACAATTTTTTGCTCTCAGTATTGGTAAAGTTATTACGGTGCTGTCCGTTCATGTTTCCGCATAAGCTGGGTACTGATGCACCACTAGATGTGATAGCCAAAGAATCTGTTTTACACACTCCAACTTCAGTTTGAGCACCTTGTCCTTGATTTTGACCTGTCGTTGAAGCTGAGGATGGTCCTTCCACGTCAAAAGCGATAAAATTTAATCGAACTTGGCACACATTTGGCTGCTTCCGAATTCTTACTTGACATACGTCACTTCCTCCGGGTGGCGTGTATTTGGACGGATAATTCGGATTTTGAAATGTTGTACTATTCTGGTAAATGATCGCTCCACAAGAAGATATGAATCTGCAGCACACGCCTAGCCAGAAAGGGAAAATGAAAGTAAAGAAATTGTCAAACTTTCAGACATTATCGCAGCTTTGTTGTCTCCACAAAGGTGTGGGGTAATATGAGAAACTCATATTTTAAAGCTTTTGTCATTGCATACATCATCCTATGAAGAAATTTTCTGTTATATGCAGTGAATTATGCTATATACCTAGACCGGAAGCACAATTTCCTTGTGCTAAACCTCCTAGCGCTGAACATTGACTCCTGCAAAACAATTTTAAAACCATCAATATTCTTCCTTTGTATGAACATGGACATCTTTCTACCTAGTATCTAAACTCAATTAAGAAGTAAGCTGATTCAACTCACCTCGTGTAGCATACTCCAGTTTCTTCATTTGAAGTACGACATACCTCATTTGTAAATCTGATTATCGTAAAAAGTGGAAACACTGCAAAACGAATTAACAAAATAAAACACGATGCATATTCAAATATTTTCACTCTCTATACCGTTTCGCTAAAAACTAATTACATTTGGAATTTCTGAAGTTTTGATGTTCGAGACTCTCAGGGATCCGCAAATCCTTGTTGTATCTGTCATTCCCTCTGTATGATAGCCCGCGTTGAAAGACATTGTTGAATGTATGGTTGTAAAATGTGGCTGCATTCCCAAACTCAACTGAAACACTAAGCGAGATCAAAATCAGCGAGAAGAAAAAGACAATGAAATCCGATAACCCTCCAGTAAAACCCATTTCAACTCCTCGACATGGGTACAAACAGTTTCACAGATACTTTTTCAGCCTGGCACGATCAGTGAAGGCTTAAGTAAAATGTCCTTTGAATCCTTGTTAGCAGTTGTCTTTTATATTGGTCTTCATGTCACCAAATTAGGGATTCAATTGTATAAAACACAGCCTCAACGCTTAAAAAAGCTTTTCACTTTCTCGTTATAAATCGTATCTTGCTCTATTACGTATTTCTGTGTCTTTTCAATTGAAGTTTGAAAATAAAGAATAAAATAAAAACGGCTCAGGGCGGACATGAATCATTTTGTATTTGAAACATCGTAATGTGTCGTCACGATTTCCGGGTGTTGGCATTCGATTACTCGCTAATTCATTGACGCCAGTATATATGTATGTTAAATTCAGTAGATGCTCGGTTTTGAAAGCGAATCGTCAACACCCATAAGTGGCATTTAAAAATGTACGATTTCTTTGCTATATGAGCTCACATTTAAAATCGAGTGTTTATCAGTTATTGCCAATAAAACATGTTAATTTCTTTGATTTATCCACGGTTGTTTGGTAAAGTACCATGAAACGGGACGGTGCACACCTAGTTTTTCATAGCCTCTACTTTATTTCAGGCTTCATTAATTAAGTATCTAAAAGGATGTAAAATGTTAAGCTTTCATCTGAATCAAACACGGAGGTAAGCGTGATACGAGGATCAGTACAACGTCTCCTAACAAAGGAAACGAAGTATCACGTAGGTAGAATGTAGAAGAAATCTTCACCTTACTGTTCGGACGAAATATGTAGGCTACTAATAGAGAAGAAAATTGAATGAGCAGCGGTGGTGCGTAGTTTGTCACTGTCAATGTCACCGAAAAGGGTGCAAATGCTAATTCGTCAAATAAGTATATCTTATCTAAAAGAGGCTATTTGATATTTGTTTCAACAGCTTTTACGCTAAATTTAGCCTCTGGTCGTATTTTGTTAGAAAGAGACGCTGGGTAGCTGACGGAATATTCGCTGCTGTGTGATAAACTGATAATTTCTCTATAATCAATCTTAGATCTAGACGGACCGCTTCAAGGTATGTGGATATTCAATTTGAATCTATTATCAGCAGCGACAGCATTAATTGGAGGTAAATGAGAGGTGAACAAGACGAGATGTTGACGCGATAACTTTCATTTCATTTCTAAAACCGTGGCACACATGTAAGCTTACCAAACATAATATGAGGATTTTGATTGATTTACGAGGTCTTGAAACATGCATTTTAAAAGCATAAAAATAGATTATCATGCACTTGGATGTTTGCATTTGCAGTTGAATAATGACAACAAAAATTTCATACACATGGAAAGAGGATTTTATAAAAAGTCATCTACGATGAGTCGATGATCTTGAAGACAATCTTCATATCAAGTACCTACGTAAGATTTGTGTCCAGCTCATGTTCGCATGAAATTGTTGAATAGAAAAACAAAAGCACTTCCGTTTCGTTCCGAGCTTAACCGGCTGACATATTGCATCCTCAATCACGGCATTTGGTCTTTTCTTTATGAACTGGAAAATCCTATGATCAGACCACCGATTTATGCGAAGGATTTTTTAAGTCACAGGGGAACAGCTTTGTAAAAAAAGGACGTTTACTATTAATTACACGTCCCTGGAAGGGGCCCTATCTTACTACTGATAGTTCATGACCGCCTTTTGTAGTAGTTTTATTTCTGTGTGCATGATTTGAAGCGAAACTCGTGAGACAATTGTGTATGCAAACTAAAACTCATCATTTATCACGATGAAAATAGCAGGAAAAAAGGCTGATAGTGTGTGAAAGCAACACATCAGCATCGTGAATGTATCAGAAGACAAGTGCACCCCTAGCCACTGCTGTTTTGAAGAGTCTCTTTCCTCGCAACAGGAAACAACAGGTTGCACACTATCTATTTACAATCTAAAAAGCCAACGAACAACTATTTTCTCAGACTACAACTTCTTGGTTTCCGGTGAAGGAGAACATGATGTGGTGTTGCGGGACGGGAAAGACGTATAAAAAAGCTTTTAATTCAAAAATCAGGCTGACGACTTCTGTTCCGTTTCTAAATTCAAACCAAACTTATTATGGGCAAAAATGACGGTCGTTTTACCGGTCATCATCTCTGTGTAATTGTTCAGAAGATAAGAGGTGTTTCGTATACCACATTCCTCCCTTGAACCTCACCTTGTACGTGGTTCGTTTGAATGCTGCATTACTCGTCACGTGCAACGAATACAACCGGAAAATGTAAAATAAAACTTTGTCAGGTTGCAAAATAAAAATTTTATTACTGAGACTTTACATTTGTCTTTTCATTGGTGTAAACCTATGATCAACATCATAAAAAACTCTAAAAGCAATTCCCCTGCTTCTTTTGACAAAGTTGTCGAATTGATATCGATTTAACTCTAATTTTATATACTCTATCTTTATTTTACAAGTTCATACTAAGAAATGTAATGGATTTTGTTCCTAACTTAATGTTAGCTCCCCAGCATGATTTCCGATTCTGTTCAAACGAGTCCGTTGATGAAAAACATTGGACGATTGTCTCCTAACTAATTTATAATATTTCTTAAAAGTAATGCACTATAAGTTCATCCATAATACGTGTGCTATATTCTTGTCAATTATATCTTGTATTATTTGCCGCAAACAACTGTTATTGATGAAGCCTACAAAACAAAGTGCTGTGAACATGTGGATTACATTCCTCGGCATGATTGCTTGAACCTAACACAAATTACCTTGAAAGCATGCCAGATCAGCCACAAAACGCATTGCGTAAAAGTGTAAGACAACAAAAAATCTACCAGTTATATGGATGTTGCAAAACTGCGGCGGAGTTGAGAAAAACAATTATACGACTGTGTCTTAAACTGACTGAATTTTTGTGTTTCATCAGCTTGCGCCTGTTTTGATTTCAGTACTGTGTTTAACACTATGACCAGACTAAATACTAAATTCTTAAATTTGAGTTACCATCCTTGATAAAACATTTGATTGCAGTACAGGGTAAAAAATCCGCCATGTCCAAATGAAAGGGTGAATCATATAAGACAAATAGTTCCTTTTGCTGTGCTCTGCGTATCAAGTTGCCCCTACATCTTGTTACAACATGGCTCGCGGCCCACAGCCTTGTGGTGCAATACAATGGTACACTTCTTCCGGTTCCTTGGTCCATTTTCAGCCGAAAGTGTTGAGTGCGATGAGCTTTACTGAATGATGTTTCTGAGACGCTTAAGCGTTGCCTTGCTGTCACATTGCACAAATAAAATTGGAACATGCAATGCAACTGCAATGCACCCTCACCGCCTCTTTATTCAGAAAGCTGGAGCTGTGGTTTGGCCGGAGAAAAATCAAATCCATTCATGGTCACGGGTTTTTTATTCTGATGAAAAACTGTCTCTTTATCAAAATTGTATTCGAAACTCTCTAGCTAGCGCCCGTTTGAAGCTGACTATCTGCGAATGTGCTCCTCATTAGATAGCTTTTATTCTAATGAAAAGAAACTGAACAAACTGCAGAGCTTTTTAAGTGCTTTCTGTCTTCTGACCTTTAATGAACTTGAAGAAGCTCGTCGAGCGAATGACCAATGCCAGTGAAAAACTGTGCTTCTTATACTCACGTAAGTTTTTTCCACCTACATCACCGGAAACTCCAATTAATACTGTCAGGGTTCCCACAGGAAAGTCGACCGGGGTAGAAAAAGACGAAAACCAAGCTGGATCAGATTTTTCAGACCTGAATGCACATCGTGCTCGCTACGAACTTGCACGTAAACTCGTAAACGTGTGATGATGATGTGTGCAGTACAGAGTCAGTCCATATCATACTCCATATATTATCAAGTTTTTGTAAAATAATAAACTGTTTTATACCTGAAAATGCTAAACAGAACACCATATTATTACCAATCATTTTAAGACCTGTATGTACTTCTTTTTCTTTCTTATTGTATGAGTACAAGAAAGAGAAAAGACACAATCAAAGACACAAAAAGCTTTACATATAATTCCCAACACATGTTCGCTTTTTAAGAACCGGTACGTTTGCGGAGTGGAGGTGGGTGAGTATATTTTTTTATTTCCTTCATCCTTTTGCTCCCAGCAGAAGTCAATCTATTTTTCTTCGTTTTTATTATATTTTATGTTTTCGTCTTCCCCCAGCGCGATGTAGTCTCGCATCCCTTCTGTTTCTCGTCTAAAGGATTGTCAGTTTACCTGGGCTCTTTGGTTCATTTCCTCTTTTGGCTTTTGTCGCTCTTTGTTACCTTTTCACCTCTTAACTACATACATTATCATCATCAGTTTTATATCACTGCCGGTTGTGCAAAGTACACACTGTATGAAACACTGATTGTGAATTCTAAAAATTGAACAACTACAATGAAACAAGAAAATAATTGTCAAGAGCGTGTTGTAAATTGTATATGTCTATAGATGGAAGAGAACTTACCTGAGCATGCAATACAAGAAAGCCCCTTCTTTCTGGTGTGAAAATCTTTTGTTTCTTGAAACTTTCTTGGGAGCTACTAGACAACCGTCTTACTACGAACCAGTCGAGATTTTCATTTAGTGGGTGATGGATGTTGGAACGCGTTTTTTATGCATCCGTCCTTAGAAGATTTTTTTTTCATTGTTGTACGTTACATGCTACTCGCACGCGGTTGTTTTCTTCATTATATATCTATAAAACTTGAGCTACCACCATCATCGTCATCATTATTTTTCTTGGTTCATAGACTCACTTGAATGGATATGGATAAAATGGTAATGTAAAATGATTATGGTAATAATAATGATATCCCTGTGTAAGAAGGATGAATTGAGCAACCATTTCTTTTTCTTATTCCTAAACATGAATACATTTTGAGTAGACAATCTTGATGTGGAAAAAAAATCTCCGTGGAGTAGAAGCCAGAAGAAAAGTGTTGCAATTCAAGTTGAAAAATGTACTCATAAGCAGACACAAAGTATCATTGCGTATCACGACACAGTTTTCAAACAAACAAACAAAAAGTTCTCATATTAAAATAGTTTAGTTTGTTTCCGACAGGCGATCGTCTGTTTGTTACATAAAAGTAACGATTGTCAGCTTGTCGTTGCATGCATCATTCAAGAAAATGTAAATATGACGAATGATATCGGTCTAGAAATGAAGAGAAAAAAATCAATGTCAGTGCTGTAGGCATGAGAGAATATAGATCAGAGCGAAGTATTTTATATTATAAAGATCGTAGTGTGCAATAGGAATAGTAATGTAGAATGTAAATATGTACTGTTGTCTTCCAAATGTGCGCTGAACAAACCTGAGAAAAGGTAATTACCATAATGTCAGCTTACGGGATGAGATCAAGACTTTGAGTCGGATTTTGTAATCTTACGTGCTCCCCGTCAATCTTTCCCCATTCATTGTAAGTTCAGAGAGTTGTCAGAGGAGTCAGGGTGAGAGATAAGAATCAGCCACCACCGGGTTGAGAAAGGAAGCTGAAGGGATGCTCTTTTCCTTTGTTGATGGCACACACTTTTTATGAATTCCATCCTTTTGCAAGAAGAAGAAGAAAAAAACACGAGCATGGAGGTACCACAACCACCGGTACTACACAGATAACAAGTTGATATCTTCCCGACCGGATTTGTACCCAAAAGTTTCAACATATTAAAATTAAAATAAATGTCGAAAAAATGAAGAACGATGAACTAGAAAAAGTGCAATAATTTTAGTTTCTAAAATGTTTAGTAATAAATGGTTTGAGAGGATTTTGTAAAGGAATGACTGAACATATCATGTTTCACACCGGAAAGCATTTGCAGATTAGAATGAACTTGGCTTTTCATTAAACAGAAACACTATGACGTATTTAAATAGGATAACAGAGCTTTCGTCCCTGAGATTCCCATACGTTGAAAATAATTGCTACCGGTATGGAATTTAAGTTAGAATTTATACACATGACGAGCATATCATTGTTTTAAACAGATACTCACGCAACATTCATGACTAACTTTAATAGGGTGATCATTAGAATGTTAGTGGGAACTCTGATGAATGCTGTACATTTTTATACCGGTATTGCTTTCTGTCTGCGTGTGATTTTGCATCGTAGGCGTAACAGGCTGATTGCTAAAATATTGAATAAAATGTAGACAGCGACACTAACGATTTAAGATAGAATTTGAATTTCGAATATCAAGACCTTGTATTTGGCTTATTAAACTTATGCGTGGGAAATTTAGTTGGCCAATTAGTATAAAACCAGAGATTTGCAAACTGATGCAACTGCATTAAGTTACAATTATGCATGCATCTATTGCAATCTTAGCACACGAGGTATTTCAATGATATGAAAATAGATTCGGCAAGGTTAATAATGCAAATAGACTTTTGTTTAACCATTTATTATGAGTTTTTTATTTGGCAACAAAACTTTGTAATGTGTTCACTAAAAGTTGTCCAGAGAAATCACAGATAACACTATCGAACGTCTATTTCTATTGTAAAAATTCTCAAAAGTAAGCAATATGAGTGTATTCATGTAGGTATTTCAAAACTGTTCTCGCATAAGTATGTCAAAAATTGCACCTAAAAATGTGAGTCAAATCACATAATTCTTCACAACACTGTTTAAAGGTATAAAATCCGTGGAAGATTTTCTTTAAAAAACAGGACTACTAAAGATTATTTCCATCAAATGTGTCTGCCCCTGGAGGAACTCTGAGGTGAGCTGCTTCCCTTTCTTCTTGTTGACCACTGTGCCCACCAACATTGCGATTTGTTGGATCTTTAACTATGACTGGGGCCGGGGCTACTTCAGGAAGAGGTTCCTTTGGTTCTTTAGGGGGTAAGTCACCGTCCGGTGACTGGTCATCTTGCTGAATGAGCTCATCTCTTAATGGTCTATCACCGTCATCCTCTTGTGCATCCAAGTTAGGCTGGTGTTGAACAGGTTGTTGTTGAGGTTGGCCGGGAATGGGCAAAACACCGACGCCAACTTCACCCGAACCACCACCACCGCCGCCACCTGCAGGAACTGCTGGAGCTTCGTTTGGCTTTGGCAGTTTGTCTGAAGCCACCCCTGGAGGAGAAACTACTCCCTCAGCAGGTTTCATTTCCTTTTCTGCAATTTACAAGACAATACGATACATTAGTAAGCATAGCATTCTTAAAGTATATATATCTACACGTTTATAATTCTAATTTCCCCTGCTGCTCTTTATCTTTTGAGCTCTATGTTATTTACGTGTAAAGAAATTTTGGAACACAGCTCTGAATTAGGATTTGATAGATACGTTTATTTTGATAACTCATGAATTTAAATATTTGACAGCCTTTGACTCTGTATTGCATACGTTTAAAAAACTTGTCAGTGTGACTTTGACTCTGGAATGTTATCTGAGTGAGATTTAATACAATCTTTAAAGATTTCTTTTGGGTGGGTCCACCACTGAGAATCTTGCTTTTTTCCTTGGTAGACTGGGTGGATCGAATATCAAAACAGGCGAATTGTGACCGTGAATACCTTTTTCAGACATCGATTGAAACTTTAACGTTCGGAGATTTTCGTTTTGAAACATAACCAACACTCATCCATCCATCTGGGTATGGAACTGCGAAGCCATATGAGAATCAAGCATATTGACTATAATTCAGTACTCACTCTTGTCGAAGTTGCATAAAACTAAGTCAATCACAAATTTTTAATCCCAACGGTGATTTGGTAGGAGTATATTATTACCTGCAGGATCCATCAACAATACTGGTTGATCATCCAAAGAGCCGGGCTTCTCGGCAGGTTTAGCGGAAGTGGACTTGGCTGTTGGCTGTGCTGCTTTAGCTAAAGCTTTTTTACTATTTTCCAAGTCTTTTTCAATACCTTCCAATTTTGTTATCCTTTTCGACCATTTGGGCTTGGAGCGAGACAATCTGTTCTTTAAATTTTGAAATTTCTTTTTCTTCCTTTTCGATTCTTGAATTGGTCGCAGTCTAATTAACAAGGTAATTCCCAAAAGTTATCAAAAACAGTTTTTATGTTGCCTGTTGCACCAAACTTGTACTATACACTTACATTCTCTTCTCTACAGTTGACTGCCTCTTGTCTTGCATTTTCAAGATCATTTCGCAGTGATTTAATCGTTAGCTCTTTTTGAGCGAGCTCATCCTTCGTTTGTTGCTCACTGATTTGCTCCTTTTGCAAATTTACTTCAGCTTTCTCTCGGATTTCTTCAACTTTCTCTAGGTTGGATTGGAGTGCGTCATTTGATTTGGATCTGGAAACATAGTTAAGCAAATATTAATACTAATCAGATTCGAGAGGAAAGATTTTCTAAGCAAAAAAATGTCAAATGAATCCTTAATAGACAAGTAATTAAATTTGGACTTACATTGAAATTATGTGCTGTTCCAGTGAATGGATTTTCAAGGTAAGATCATGATTTAAGGCAGATATGCTCCAGTAATTATAGAGAACTATAACTGAAAAGACTAGAAGTGCTCCGATAATTAGGTTGGGACTAAACTTTCCGTACGAATGCATTCTCATTTTGCAAATTTGTTCAGGTTAAGGTCAGATCTACTGCTGCAAAGTTTTAATTGGAAAGTTGGGCCTGCAGTTTCTTCCAGTAATTTCTATAAGAAATAAACAAAGATATTGAGATTCTTTAATTTCCTCTCCGCTTGTAGTACAATGTCAGATTAAAAGCAAACAAAGCCGAAATAACAGCTCACCTTTCCCGATGAATTACATTATGTTATGTCAAATGAGTATTTTTAACTTCAAACTTCCAAACAATCACGTTTCATTTCACCTTTCTTACTTCGCAAAAGGTTTGATGGATCTGCACCAACACTATAAAGCAAAAGGTAAACAATTACTCAGTTACACAAACAATGCTTATTGAAGAGCACAAAACTTGAGAGGCTATGGTTTGAACGTAGTTTTCAAGCTGAAAAGTGGTAGTAAACAGCACTTTAAAGCTTTTTACCTTTAATAAACTAGTCTAATTATCCTAAACATACGTTTTTCTGCAACTGACAATACATAAATCACTGACGTGTATGGATTATCTTTAAATGATCTTACGTGGGAAAAAATGTGGTTAGCAGTAGCAGGCTTCTCGACCAATCTCAGGATGCCTAAAGTCGTTAATTATTATTGCCTGTAAAGCTATTTGTGAGTATTGTTATGCAGAAATGATCTTGAAAGTGTACTGTTAAACCCCTTAAATAAATTAAGAGCGCACTTAACAAAAGACTTGAAATTGAAGCATTGCCTGTGTTGTTATGCAATCTTGCAAGCTGTTTTTGGACTTTTTCAACTTTTTGGGGGATGTGATGTTGTAGTTGTAGCGCAGTGCTGTATTTGGGCAACTGTCTGAGATGCTTCCATCTGTGTTATTGTTGGTGTTGCCTACTCTGGGCATTTTTCGATTTTGACTTTCAACTTTATTGACAAAACAGTATGCAGACATGCAGAGTCTAAAAATGACCCTCCCTGTTTTGTTTCAAGCCAGTTTTTTTATGACAAAGACGGGTACCGTAACGCTTCGCAACTATATAGATGCATGTCATGGGCCACTAAGTATATTATAGCAAGGCCGCAAGGGTGAAAGAAGATCAAATTGGCAATTGTGATCAACAGATCTGGTTCTGGTTCAAGTTTAAACTGGGCTACACAGATTGTAACAAGAAATGATACAAGATTGCAGCAAAGTACATACTATGATTTGGCTCAGTAGTACTTACAAATCGCATAAAATGTATCAGAATACCGACCGGAAACACTTAATGCTAGAAAATAGAAGAATATTTTAAAAAATAACTCATTTATTATTACTTTCTCCGATAATTACTTCATTGTTTCGGTATCAAAACCACTCTTTCAAAGCATATCGACGATGGCAGTTTAATATGTAGGAGTATCCCTTGGCCTGACCTGGATATTTCATTTATTTTCATTTTGCGGCATAATTTCATCGCAAGGTTTAGTCGCGTCTTCGGCGATCTCTGTCATCATCCTTCCTGCTTCGGTGATGGTCACGATGACTCCGCTTATCATTGTGCTTGCTTGAGTGTTTGTAGTCGTCATTCCTTCCTAACATCACGATCTTCCTCATATCTTCTGTTGTCATGCTTACTCGATGAAGATCGGTCCTTGTTTCTTTTATCCTTGGAAGAGTATCTCGAACTTTCTTCTCCGTTCCTATCCCGATGATTACTTCGTTTGTCAGTCCTTTGAGGGTTTGAATATTCATCCGAGTCATAGTTTCTTCTTGATTTACTTCGGCTTCTGTAGTCGGCGTTATCGTCGGAGCTTTCACTATTTCTATGAGCAGACCTTTTTGTTGTTTCATCTCTTTCTTCATAATGCCGGGAGTTTTGTTTTTCCTCATGTCGTTCTCTGTCCCTTTTGTCTTGTTTTGCCTTGTACTCTTCATATTTCTCGCTATCTGTGTATTAGAAAGATACATTCAATCAGTACCATCCACGGATAATGAACACGTAGACCCATGTCGTCAAAATGCTATTAGTGAAAAGGTATACTCACTTATAACTTTAGAATTTTTCTTGTACTCCTTCGAAGTAACAACATTTATGTAAAACTTGGATACAGCCTCCATTTTCCCACTTATTCCGAGTTTCAGAATGACACGGTTATTGTCCTCGTCAAATGATTCGATCTGAAACGGTACAAAAGGGTTGGGAGTGCTCATGTATTCATAGAAATGTTTCACGCGAGTAGCCAAAATCTATTACTAATGTGACATACCTGTCCATAGTACCCCTTTTTGCTACCTTTAGTTATGACAGCATACCCTCCTATTCTGAAAGACAAATCTTCCTTTTCGTCGTTTCCAGTTGCTGCATTTTTTGGAGTGACGTCCTTGTTTAAATGCGCTGCCTCTGCACCAAGCCCCATTCCCTTAGGCCTCAATTTGGGTTCCGCCATATCGACAACCCTGCGATTAAATATTTGAATACGTTTTAAATTGCGCCCATACCTTTAACACAATTATTGCTTTTAACAATGAGAGTCAAACTTCTTGTTTTTGAGTCCAATGCCTTCAGTCTCCTTCCAACCCATTCCACGAAGCAAAGCTAGACCATATTCTTCAATAGGTATTCTCTCATAGTCCTCGAGTGATGACTAGATAAAAAATCAAACAATAGTCATTTCCAACTTCTAACACGTAAAACTCCTAGGGTTATGTCCTAAGTCAGAAATGAAAATTAACCTGGTCAGGTCGCAAGGACACGTCCATGTTGTCATCTTCCTCGAAACCATCAGGTACTTTATTCTGAAACAGAATCGGGATAGTTTTACTGTTCTTCTTATCAGATTTTTTCGATGTTGCTTCCTCCAACAACTCTTTCACGGCTAGGTCTGTCAGTGATTCAGGAGGTTTAGTTTGATCCTCCACTGCAGGTTCATTAGATGTTTGGGCAGCCTCACTATCTTCAGCCTTATCTTCCGGTTTCTTGTCGATTCTCCATTCATTTTTACTAATGAGAGGAATGATCAGCACTTGCTTTTCCTTTTTCTTCGGTTTCTTCCTACAAATATTACAAAATCGACATAAAATACTGCTGGAGGGCCAAGCCAAGTTACCAAAAGCAGATATAAAGACCGGTTATACTTGTATTTTGTTTGAAACTTACGAGACAATACTGGTTCCATCCAATCCGTCAATGAAATCCGGCTCTTCGTCCCCTTTATCGTCATCATCTTGAAACGCCTTCTTTGACGAACTTTGCTTATCATTTACCACTGGAACACTAGTGGCGCTAGCTTTTTTATTGATTTTAAAAGAAAACATGATCAATATCGATGATATGCACGTCTAAACAATCGTTAAAAGAAGGAAAGTACCAAAAAAATTATTTCCTTCCACTGAAAAATGAAGAGAAGGCTCCACTAATCCACTTTTGACACCTTGCAGTTTCTCCTTCTCAAAAATAACTGCATCCAATTCGAATAGTTAAGTTTAATAACTAGCAGTAGAGTTGATTTTGCCACAGATCAAACATTTAACTGGGCACTAACATCTAGGTAAAAAAGGATAATTATGGAAAAAAAACGACAGATAAAGAGAAACCGTCTGTTTTTAACTTGGCTCTTTTTTGTTCTGTTTACTCTAGGTGCAGAGTGAGAGCCAGTCAGGTGTAGTGTGCAGATCCAGACGAGTAAACACAAATCCTTGTTTGTGTCCGAGCATGCATGCAAGCACTTTTGCATACAACTCTGAACATGTGATTCGTCGGTTTTGTCTCATCGCATCGCACGTTTCCGCGGATTAATTAGCGCTGAACTGTCCAACTGAGTGAGTAGTTATAATTAGTAAGCGATACCTCTATTTATTTAATTTTATTTGTAGCGTGTTTTTAAAGCTTACGCTGCTTCTCTTCTTTTTCCCTCAAACCTTTTCTGGTACTACAGGAAGGATCGTCGGACACTTCATCAGTTTAAATGAAACAGTCTTTCTGACAATGTTTCGGAAAGTTTTAACTACGGCAGGTAGCGCCGTCCAAGGAAAAGCATGGTGTGGCAGTGGACCGCTAATCAGTAACTTTTCTGAAGCCATTGGAGCTGGCTTGGGGAAACAAACCTGGCAAGTGTCCAAATGGAGCAATGTTCAGTTAGTGAGAACGATTCAAACGAGTCAATGCCGGAGAGATCTCATGGAATTTTTTGATAACAAGAAGAACTGGGGAGAGACTTCTGTGCGGTCAGGCCGAGCATGGAAGATAGACGAACTGAGGATTAAGAGTAATTCAGATTTGCATAAGTTATGGTTTGTGCTCCTCAAAGAAAGGAACATGCTGATGACGATGGAGGCTGAGTGCAAACGAAAAGTGGAATTATTTCCAAATCCGGAGAGGCTCGATAAGGTTTGTGCAGACGTCCATGGTATTAAATTTAAATTTTATGATGTTAGCGACACCGGGGAGTTAATCTGGGTGTTTCAATGTTCTTTAAGGTGGAAGAAAGCATGAAACATTTGGAGGAAGTCGTTCGGGAACGGAATAGGGCTTATCATCAGTTGGAAACCGGGGAAACTGGAGAGCGGCCAGGCGCAGAAGAGGAAAACTTTCTAGGATTGCAAGAATATCGGCAATTCGACGAGTATACTGTTCACAAAGAAGGATAACAAACAATATCTTCTAGCCAAGTTGCAGGAACCGCAAGTATCGCGCAAAGAAAAGTCGTGGTTCTTGGTCAGATGGAAGGAAAAACAGCGCAGGGAGAGGAGGAAACAATTAAAGTATGATTGTTGTGAAGACAACCAACTTTGTGATGCTAATTCAGTTTTGTTACGTTTTTATTTGCTATTTCAGACGGCACCAGTACGAGGTTATTCAACTACTACAAAAGTTTCCTGAGCTTGATGTGGAAACTCTGAAGGAGAAATACCCGGATGTGAACGTAGATAAATATGTACGGCGATTTTTGGAAGATGTTCACCAAGGAAACTTAAGATCATCAACGTAGTCAATGAAGTTAATTGTTAGCGTGAGTATGAATTAGAAGCAAACCATTTTGTACGTGATGTGTCTCAATAAATTGATGTGAAATCAAAGTTACGGAATAAAGTTTGTTTATTGCCAATTGACAAGTTAGCCTCAAGCAATGTCTACAAAAAAGTCTTGTTAGTTTGAGTCAATATCAAATTTCTATATAAAATGTAGGGATAAGTAAAAAATGAGTTTTCGAAAATCTACATCTCTTATCAATTATGTGCCTGTTAGCTCAGTCCTTCAGTACTTTTCTCATATTCCTTGCTCAGCTATCCTTCAAAGGTAGCAACTAGAGACTATTATTTCAAATCGTATAGTAATATGCCTACACATTTCATTTCAGTACTGGAAGCGTATAACGAAAATGTATTCTAGTCTTGATAAAGGCAGAGCGTATATGGTTATCGTTTAAATTTGTAGTTTAGCAAATTGATTAAGACCGGATGGACTACCCGGATGCTATTGTTTATAAGTTTATGAATTAGTATGATGTTATCCATGAAAATTTGAAACTGAGACAACTTTTTTGTGCTTCACTCTAAATTATCGACGCAGCAGATAAAAACGTAGATTTTTCGGTTGAATTTAAGAACGTAAGATGCCAACGGTTATACCTGTCCAAATTATGTACATCATCTACTTCAACTCCTTGCGATTCCTGTGAACAAATGACAAAAAGTCCTTTCTTTTTGTCCTCTTTAAATTCTTTTATCAAATTAACTTTCTTACAATTATGCATGTCATTCCGTCCACTTCTTCATCAAAGATTTCCAAGTTGAGTAATGGCGACCCAAACACAGAGAGTTTCTCCATGGTCATTGAAAACATTTGCAAGGACTGCTCAGTTACTATGACGAAAGCTTTGATACTCGTAGGGCGCTACGGAAATAAATTGATAGATTCATTAATGCCGCAGCCATTTGCTTAAAAAGCTAAGGAATAACTGTGAACCTGTGTGGGTAATCAACTTACAAGTTTGATTGGTTGAATACACGAATATACTTTATCCATTAAATCGTCTGCATTGGCTTTTCCAGAGCTTGCAAAGGTCACGTCGGCTGAGGGCGTTATAAGCCTGACACAGTTGGGCCATGGTTTGTCCTCCCGTCGAAGAACTCGCACTTTCTCTTTACTCAGCTCTAGATTCACTGAATATTTGCAACCTCGCCATTCACAACCGCCGTTACATTTGGATGTCAAAAATCCTGAACTGTGCAAAAAATGAACAAAATATTAATATGAAAGTTGTGTCTAAAGTGTAAATTCACTTCCTT
>VICI01000194.1:0-51693 GCA_019593645.1 Akabosia matsudoensis
GGGAGAATGTACAAATCTCTGCAACGTGGAATACATCTTTCTCTCGCTTCTCCTAGTTATTTCTGTGAATACTGCAGAGCAACCACAAAACGACCACCCATTTTATTCTCATTTTGAATGTTATTACGAAAGTATTAAATAGAAGGGCATCAAAGTAAACTAAGGGTTTTGTCGTGGCAAATACATGAGAAACGCTGGAAACAATTTTAGTGGAAAATAGCTGCGCTACCCTTCAACTGGACATCCCATTCCTCTATGCAGATGATGGATATTATATACGCAGTTATGTTAGTTCAAGCAAAAACGTAAACATTTGTATGGTCAGGATTGCAAATAAAGTGAAATACAAGCCGAACCAAATAAGGAGAAGATTCCTTTTTGCGTTTTCTGCAAAACGATATGACATTGTCATCTTGTCGACTTATGGCTTTTATTTCGGGTCGTGTATTGCACCAGTCAAAGGAAATGTAGCTAATAGAACATTATGTGCCATTTCGCATTTCGGTAGAGTAGCAGCTTCGATAACACTTTGTAACGCTTTTTTGATTATGAAAATCATAAAACTATAGAGTTTTACCGAGCAAGATGAGCAGCAAAGGAATTATCAGCTTTCCTTTGAAGATGTTAATTATAATTGGCAGCTGTGATAAGCATGGAAACTTGCTGCCGCTTTGGTGACTACGCCGGTAACGTCTATTGCAGAGAAAAAACGGTGTAGTTGAGGAATCACCGTTCAGCCCTCGAAACCTAGTGTCATGGTGAAAGTGCTGACGGGTTGAACTGCTACTTCGTAATATATTGGGAAGCTTCATGTTGCCCCATTTACAGGAAATTGCTTTCTCTCAGCAGGAAACTAAGATGGTGGGCACAAGCTAGAAACTAGCACGCCAACTTTCTCTTTTTCCTCAACAAATTTGCCACAGCGACCACTTTCCACTTGTTTGAATTGATTTTCTTAGTGGATGAAGTTTTGTCTAATGATCAGCAGATTTAATTAAGTCTGCCACTGCGGCAATTAAACTTTAAGACACAAAAAAATAATCACTTCATTAATACAACCACGGGCCATTCTTCGTTGTACGGAAATCATTTTTTTTTCTCACTATTATCATTAAAACTTCTGCAACTGACTTTAAGCACCGTTTTTTATAATCTTTCAGGTTCCAAGATAATTGTACCGTTGATATAGTTTTTTCTGAAAGAAATGTCACGATTTTCTGAGATTTATTGGTAATTAAATAATCAACTCAATCGAAAAGAAATAAAGTCTGTCCATAGGGATTTGCTTTAACCCGTTTCGTGGAAGAGAGTCTTTCTTTTACTGTCAATGTCCCGAAAGTAATCAGTTATACATATTTAACGTGACTTGACTGGTAATTTTTGACTACTTTTTCCTCTCTAGAAGGGTATGTTGAACAACGCTTCGTTGCTGATTACACTCCGCACGCTTGAATCCATCCAACGTTTTTTTATTGAATTACTGCCACTCAGTTCAGTGCTGTGTGATGCACGTCATACAGAAAATTATATTTTCTGTTGGAGTTCCATGGAACATGTTGCTTCCACAATTATACTTCAGTAAAGAGAAAGTTTTTAGACTCATCCTCACCATATCAATCCTCTGATGTTTTCGAAAACAAACGTATATATGTTCATATAATAACCCATAGTGGATTTCCTAAATCACAAGTTTATTACTGCAATTTACCATTCTTCTTGCCGTAATCAGGTAGCGAAGAAACCCCATTACAAACTACTTTTACAGTTACACATTGGACGGTATCATGACTCCCACGAGTAGCCAGAGTCAGTGAAACTGCGTGATTTTTCTAGTACCTATAGCTACCGAAATTTTATCCAGCTTTAGCCTCTTTTTTAAGGCTATAATTGAAAAACCTTTCTTTTTTATTCTTTTTTAACAAGCCACTTTACTTCACATAACGTCTTTAGTGACCAAGCACGTTCAATATTTCATATATTACATCTCCGTTTTAAGTTCATGCAATCACGAAATTATTATTCCAATAAATCTATTCCTCTTTAGTTCAGTCTACGAGTTTGAAGCTTCAATTCTTTTTTGAGTGTTACTTTCACAAAATGGCCATTGTTTTATTTCTAAGAACATTTTCGAAAACTTTGGGAGACAAATTGTTAAATTTTATGTTTTATAATGATTTCATTCCTTCTGCCGACCGGCTGGCTAGTTTCTGACTGGACACTAGTCTACCAATTTCAAATTGACATTGTGTGAGAGCAGAAAATGTGTTAAACTCAGCGTGAAAATTTATGAAGAGGAAATAACGCAAATGTTTGTTTTATACAGAGTCACTTTCACCTCAGCAGAAAAATGTAACTCGTGAAAGTTGCTCGGAGCAGGGGATCTGTTTGCGAGAGAAGTGAACAAACAAGACTAAAAGGACGGGAGCAACCGGCTAACATATATATGTATTTTCCCTTTGGTATAAAAAACCCGTGGAGAGCCCAATTTTATAGCACGAGCTTCGAGGAAAGTTTTTTTTCTCTCTTGCAAATCGTCTTCTCACGTTTCACGTTTGACTGACGAGTAAATTTAGTAACACTGACTCCAAGCGTCTCATAACAGCCTGTTCCTGAATCTAAATAGTTATGTGATGAGTGATCTTAGTTTTCGAGGAGAAAAGAAATATTGAAATATTGAATAGGACAAGTTTTGAAGGAGTTTTTTCCTTAGAAAAATGGCAAAAATATCTTGGTCCTTTTTTTTCTCCCTTGTGTTCCTTCTTGGAGACAGATTATTGAATTGAAAAAAGTTAGAAACGAGCATGCGAAAGATATGGCCACATAATGTGGAGCTTTTTTTCTCCCTTTTCTCTTTTGAAAGTAGTCAGCGGCATAGGTTTTGGTCCGTAAAAATATGATACTCTCCGTCAATAGCTGTACTCAAGTGACATTCACAATGCAGAACCTGTAGAAAGAAACCATGTGGGAAGGAAAGAGAAAGAAGTGGATGAGGGGATAAGGTACAGGAAGAGGAATTTAGGGTAAAAAATGTGGGCTTTACGGTTAGATTTAGAGTTTGCGAGGAAAGGTGAAGAAAAAAGATGAATGGAGATTTGAAGCGAGCGTTGAAGTGTTTTTGAGGTGGAGGGACACGAATGAAAAATGTTTGTGTGGTGGAAAATAGGAATTTTTTATGGGAAAGCAAAAAAAATATTTTAATATTGACATAAGTGAGTAGTCAAGGAGCAATCTTGAATAGTGTATAATACTGAATAGCTTTCTCTATGAAGTACATGCGTACCGGACTGGTACTATTTCTATGGCTTTTTTGCAATATTCAAATTGAAAATGGAAAATATGTGTTAACGAAACAGAAACCCAAGTGAGGCTCAAGATATTAGTTGTCAACCCAGGGTAAAACCAAAAAAAAAAAAAAAAAAAAAAAAAAGTTGACCTGAGAACAGTGGCAGGCAGAGTGCCATGAAACAACATATGCTTTTCAAAGGATTACGATTTGACATTGGAACATGGGTAGGTAGGTAATATATGACACTCTGAATTGTGGTTAACCACAAATGGGTTTAAGGTTTCTAGTGTCAAATTATGTGTAAGGGTTATAAGTTATGTTAAAGATCACTAATAATGAGTGGGTGGATGGTGACAAGCTTTTTTTAACGAAAGCAAAATCTTTCATTCGACAAATATATCTATGTCGTCAAAACCATGTCTTCTGATATCGTTCAAACCATTCAAAACAAATATATCTACATAACAAAAGCAGTGCGTAAACCCATTATCCGCCCACATCTTAACTGGACATTCTTGATAATCCTCCCCTCATCCTGAATGGATAAACAAGCCTTTAACACGTAGCAGTAATGTAATATGACGGTCTCTCAGATGGATAGTCGAACTAAAACAAGGCATGCCTATAGTTTAATTATGTAGTGCACTACAATTTTTATTGTATACCGAAAGTAGCGAAAGCGATATTGTGAAAAGTCACCCTGTATAGAATCTTTATATTTGGGTATTTTTTCTTGTAAACGAAAATATTTGCCCATTTCAGGAAACTAAAGTGCATCGGGGAAAATGGGTCGTATCGATCCACGTTGCTTTTACATTTCAAGATGTTTTTCTTGTTTCAATGTTGGCTGTAAAATTGGTGCATTTTTGTGCACATAGAAGCAAATCGTGGTGGGTGTATTAGATGCATCTGAAAGTACTTTACATACTATAGTTACTTGCTATACTGAGTAACAACTCTCCCTTCCGGACCGCAAGTCATGATCAAAAGGTATATATAAACATTATATACCATAGCAACTTTTGAAGCTATACAGCTTTCACTGAATAATTCTTAAAATCCATAAAACTAGGTTTTTGTAGTTTTTAAGCTTTTTGCTTTCACAAGAGAACGGGAATCCGATGGGACTCGCGACATAAAACTGGAGCTATGGCTGTAAAGGACAAAATAGCCAAAATAGATAAGAAGGACATTCCTTTAATGGTGTTATTTGTTAAAAATGTAGGCGGAAAACTGCCAGCTGTCATGAGGAGAATTCCGAGCAACTTTGTCATCCCTTTGGGCAGTTCACAAACATGTACAACACAACGGTTCAATTTTAGCACATGAACGCCCAATAATGTATAGATGTTGAAACGCTCTATAAAATCACAGCCTAAAGCATATTGATTGCCAGAACACAGTGGTCCTGTTGATTTATGTCTTGAAACTGAGATTAAATGGAAAGTGAAAGGAGGGAGGAGGGATTTCATAAAATAACAAGCAGGGTCGGACCAAATGCTTTTACTCTCGTAATGTAGACCATGGTAATGAATCGTATCATCTAACATGTTTACAAGAATGATCCTTTCGGTTTTGTCGATTAGATCTAACTACCAAATCCACAGCTTCACCATTATCACAATGAGCGAAAGATTTTGCTGAATAACATTCTTTGTTTGCCCCATAAAAACCTCGCTATGAAATGAAACGGGATATAGTTTTGTATTAAACAAAAAAGCTTTCTGTCCGTTACAATACTCATACTGTGTCTGATACGGTAGCTCAGGTGGCTGATCAGTACATTATTGTTGTTTGGTGCAACAATCCTGATTTATAGTACGGTGGCATATTTGCATTCGATATTATTTAGGTATTAGGGGAAAAAGAAAGCGAACATGGATGTCAGGTAAACGAATGCATTTAAAATCAAACAAAAGAGCTTTCATGATGGAAATGATAAATGACAAATGAGCATTCATTATTTTTGTTGTCTACTTTATCTGCTCTGTGAAACTTGAAAAGACTTTCATCAAACAGTCGTTCATTTATGTACTTGGTTCCCTTTGATATTCTCTTGAAAACAACGCATCATTGCAGTATTTCAAGGTGAAAGCCATTAAAATAAATAATATATGACGACATGTATGAGCAAGTTTGTTATTCACTTTGTTTTTCCAGGATGTGCTCCAAAATAAATACAAGTTTCCAAGTCTGAAATGAGGTTACTTGAAAAATACTTGACATGGGTTATGCCTCTAAACTTTTTACATTCAATTTTGTGTCATGAACCGTAACAGAACAAACACGAATTGTTTTTTTCCTGAGGTATTGAAAGATTATAAGTGAATATTTTCCAACTGCGAACAAAAATAAGTTTAGATATCTAATATCCTTAAAAACTTTACACTCATAACCAGAGAAAAAACAATTTTTGGACAAGTAGCAGAAAAGGAAATTGATGGGATCCGATTTGCAAAGAAAAAGTTGAAGTTACATCTTCCTGATCTGCCGTGAGTTTCCGTTAAGTTTGAGAACGGTTCTGGCTTGTTTGTAACAAAAGAGAAAGTTTTTAACACAATCCTTTTTGTATGTCGAGTCACTTGTCAAGACGTAGGATTCAATTGCTGTTTATAAGTAAGTGTGACATGCACACATGACAAAAGAGCTAAATGTGAACAAATGATTTTTGTTAGATTTTTGACATAAAAAAGGTCCAGGAGGTGAGCCGAGATCAGTAAAGTAGGTTCTGATTATGACCGGATGCAAGAAGTTTAACAGACAGAAAGTGTTGGAGAAAATGATCACGTTGGAATCGCGAGGAATCAGGTTCTTTTGGAACACCTCAAAGAATATTATAATATGCAAATGGGTTTTCCGATTCCAAAAGTTTTCGTCCATGTGCCATAAAAAAGAACTTATGACGTTTATAATTATTATTTTTTGCATAGCTATTATAATTCCGATATAAGCAGTGGCATTTCCTAGAAAATGTCAAGAAAAGGGGAAGAAAACCGTAAAATGTATTACGATACGACAAAGAGAAAACATGATGAAAAAAACTTCTGTTGGAGACAGAAAATGTTGGTTTTTCCTAAAAGTGATGAAAAGAAGTCGTTTCAGTTTACAAAAAAAAAGATGTCTCAAAACATGTTGATTCTGAAAAAGGATCTTTGTAGCCTTTTGATGTGATAAGGACACTTAATCACACTAAAAGGGTTAAATTGTAAGCAAAGCAAGACGTACCTAAACTTAAGTGTAGACGCGCATGCAAAGTCCTAACAAAAAGCGTTCCGTGCCTTCTAAAAGTGGACCAAAACCAGGCTTTGTTTTTGTTGAGAAACATTGAAGAAAAAGTTCTTTGTTTAAACAAAATCTTGTTGATAATTTTTATGAAAGCTTTTATCAGGCTTTATTGGGGGGATTGTTGCAGTACAAGACGTACGAAATGAACGTATGTATTCACGTATGACGTACGTCTTGCTTTGAATAATGTATGCAGTTTCTCTGCAGAAGGTTACGATAGATTTAAGAGTAACTGATTTTTTATTCATTTTTTTGTACGATAGGAAAAACAGGTAAACTAATTGTTTTAAAGCAAATAGACAATAGTATTTTAATTTTTTCAAATATAAACAGAAAAAAAGATTAGAAGTAGCATATCATTTCAGCAGAGCAATGATGATGAACATGCAAAATACAGGGAACGTAAACGAGGACTGTGTTCGTTTCTGAATTAAAATCAGAGTCTGTAAACAAATAAAGTTTTGACTACTTCTTGATCATTTAACTCTGAATGGTATATATATTTAGGGCTTGTTTATCTGTTTTTATTATTATTTTGTAACAGCTAAGTAGGGACAAGATAAATTTACACATAAACATTGTTGTTGTCCTTTACAATGGACACATTAAAACTATCGTGTTCATATTCTGACAGTGCCTATGGCTGTTTGTTGTAATAGCTAAGCCAGTTTTTTTATAACGTATAGTTATTATTATTGTATTCCTAAATTAAAACACAGTAAATGAATCCTTTTTAGCTACTGGTCGATTTTGTGTCATGCAAGATCAGTTGGTCTTCGAGACTGCTGGCGATTTCGATCTAGATCGCGAACGGTTTCTGCGTGCAAAGCGTCGTGCTGGAGACCGAGATCTGGATCGGGATCGAGATGCCCATCTTCTGCGCTTGGCTCGGTCACGTGATCGGCTTCTGCTTCTACTACGGCTGCGACTTCTACAAACAAATAGTAATAAAACACATAATGAAGTAATGTTGTTGTCAAGAATATGTATGAGAATGTTGAGGTTGGTAAGTTACCTTGAACGTCCCCTGGAGCGAGATCTGGATCTTCCTCCGAACCGTTTACGGTCATCCCTACCGCCACGTCTACGAGTGCCTTCCCATCTACTTCGGAACCGGGGACCCTCGTTATCTCGATCGAATCTGTCAATGGCTGGACCTCCAGGCCTCGGACCCCTCAGACCGCCGAAGGTTCTAGGGGGAGTGGGCGGGTGTGGTCGTTGTTGATTTGTGGGAGAGTTCACCGCATAGTTGGATCCCATTACGAGTGCTGATGATTGTGACATCATCGTTGAGGCACCAATTTCCATTGGTATTGACGGTACAGCGACGGCTGGAGCACCAAGTTCTGTAGGATATACGACTGTTGGTGGTGGTATATTAATCGGTGGAGGTGGCCTAGATAAATTCCCAACAAATGGCGGGGGCGGCAGGTTCAAATTTACTACAACAGATCCTGTAGTTGAAGGTGGTGGGGGAAGATGAAGAGGGACTGAGGGTGGTGGTTGGTTTAGTAACATCGACGGAGGCAGAGGAAAATTTGCCAATGGGGGACCTATTCCTGGGATACTGATGCTTGTTTCTTTCATCGGAGAAGGCATTACTCGCTCGTCAATATCTTTAAACACAGGTCTTTGATCTGGCACAGATATTGGCAGCCCAGAATCGGTGGTTCTGGGATCCGCTTCAGCTACTTTCGAGTTTGCTGCTGTAGTCGGTAGTATTTTCGTACTAAGGTTAATATTAATTTTCATTTTCCCTGGTGTTCCTGCAGATGTCCCTAGTTTCAAAGCTGGCGCTTTTTCGAACGGACTCTCATCGAAAACCTTATTTTTATTACTTAGTGCTGGGGGAGGATTTAGTGGGGGCAGCGGTGGTTTGTCTACGCCTGGTGGACCGGGTTCAGTATCGTTCATTACATCCTCAACATCATCATCTTTTACTCCTTTTAACATATCGTCGGTGGGAATGAAGGATGCTTGTGGTGTAGCGTTTAGCTTGCTTAAAATAATTTTGATTTCCTCGGTCTGTTTATCATCTAGTAATACAGAAGGGATCGAAGTTGAGGGAGTAGAACTACAGTATTTATTTTCAATTGTTTCTCCCTTCGGCATAATTCTCTCATCAACGTCACCAGACCCTGTCGACACTATTGGTATTGTTACATTTAGATTAGGTGGTACAACTGGATGGACATTCAACTGTCGTTCATCAATATCTCCAACATCAACAGGGTTCGCGATGCTGACAATATTTGCTTCCAGATCAATCACTTGTGGAACTTGCTTCTGCGTTTGCTCTTGTGCAAAATGAGCAGCCGATGGGGAGTAAACTTCGGATTCGTCTTTTAAAGTTATCACTTGACAATCCTGCCCCGAATACTCGTTTCGCTCATCTTTATCACTGCTGCCAGGTACAGTTTCCAAAGGCGTGTCTAGACCTGGAATATAACTAGGAGCTGCAGATTTGGCTGCTGGAGATGCAATCACCGCGGGGATTTGAGGTTGAGATGGTGGGTGACTTTTGAAAATACTACTTCGCGTGGATCTCGGATCAAGACTGCTTAGACCTGACACAGCTGGAGTGGATGAAGAAATGGGCGGAAGTGAAAAGCTGGGGGCATCAGATGAAGAATACTCCTCTTTCTCTTTCGGAGGTGGCTCAATGGGGACAACTTCAGGTGAACCACTAGAATCGTCCTCCTCTGGGAAATCACCGTCTAATCCAGGTATTCCAACAACCTTTTTCCCTTCTGTGAGAAATGCTAAAGTCTGTTTCTCCCTTTCTATCTGTGCCTCAAGCTCCATCAATTGACGTGACATTAAAGCATTCTGCTCTGTAGCTGTCGAAGGAGCCACGGAGGTTGAGGGTAAATCAGCCGCCACAGCGCTTTCATCCTCATCTTCCCATGGTGTGTAAGGCTCGTTGTCGTCTCCCTTGCTTGCGGATGGCGGAGGAGAGGGCAGAGATGCGTTACTTACAACTGATGACGTGTGTCCTTTTTTATTACCTGGACCTTTGGTACCACTACGAAGTGTGCGCTGCTCTGCTCCGGATCCCTTCAACTTTTTCTTCGCGTTGGAGTCATCATCATGACCCGTCTTCCTCTTGACCCCACCTTCTCCTTGCAGGTGACGAGTTACTACAGCTAGTAGACAATTTTTCCTTTCACTGGCTTCAGGTAGGCCAGGACCACTAAATGGCAATAAGCAACGAGGGACTGGTTGATTTTTAGCAAGAGGGATCAGGTACACATCTTTGACAGGGGAAACTATTCCTCCAATGACTCCAAGTCTATCCCGACTGGAAAGGTATTTGAAGAATGCCATGTAATGTGGCACATCAATCTCCGAGGCCGCTGAGAGTCGGTAAGTAATAATTTCCTTGGTCTTTTTCATCTTCTCAATGTAATCCCATACTGTATCTGGATTAATTCGGCCAACTATTGGCGCCGGGCTGACTGGAAATAATTTTCCTTTGACAACCCCATCTTTATGACTTATGTTGTAAAAGTTCGCGGTGAACTCTCCCAAATCTGGCATATGTATCTTACTTTGAAACACTACACTTCCACGTTCTGCACTACTCTTTTCCCCACTACCCGAGCTTGCTTCTTCAGTGAAATCGGGCGTTTTCATTGTTGATGAAGGTAGCTCTTGCTCACTATCGATAGAAGGGTGACGAAGAACTTCATCTTTTGACGCCACGGAGGGTGCCGCAGAGGAAAACGCTTCTCTGACGTCTTTGATATCTTCTGGCACGGGTGTATCAGAGTTTCCACCACCAGCGCTCACAATTGTTGCTGTGTGGAGGGTGACAGGGCTTGTGGTAGTAGTGGTAACAGATACTGCTTCCTCTTTATCAACGTCCATTTTCTCTACCACGGGAAAAGTTTCACTAACTTCATGCTTGGCCTCAGCGGTTTTGTCTTCTACCTCGGTCTTATCATCTTTGGGACTGGCCTTGGAACTACGATCTTGCTCCCGATGTCGATCCTTCTCCCGATCAGAGTCCTGCATAAACAAAACTAATTTTAGCCTTCCATTTCAATTTTTGCATTGTATCTGATTCTTATTTTTACTCTCTATATTTTGTATTCAGTTTTCACCTAAATACCACTATTTCCTGACTAAATTAAATCGTAAAATTATAAAAAATAAAAATAAAATAAAAATAACGTCCTAACCTTTCTATGTCTGCTTGACCTGTCTCTTTCAGATCTAATCTCTTTCTCTTTACCACTCTCATGAGGTTTCACCTTGGAGGATGACGATGAGCTAGACTCTCGGTCCTTATCTTTGTCCCTGTGTCTTTCACTTCTTCTGCTGCCGCCTTCCCTCTCCTTCTCCTTGTGGTCGCCTTTTATTTTATCCCGATCTTTATCATGATGAGTTGACTTGTGACGACTGCTACTGTGCCTATCTTTGTCAGACTTTCGATCCTTCTCCTTGTCATTACTTTTGTGTTTGTCTTTATCCTTGGTGCTGCTAGAGCTGCTCTTATCTGATCGACTATTTCTAAGTTCTTTCTCCTTGTCTCGGTGACTTCCACTGCTGTGCCTGTGTTCGCGATGATGAGATGACTTCCCGTCTTTGTCTCGCTTGTCTTTCTTCTTTTTTTGCTCGTCTTCCGCGTCTATTATCACATCACTGATATCCAACGGCTTAATTTCTTCTGCTACTTTCACCGCATCTTCTACACCTTTGTCAATTAACTCTTGTTTTTTTGCTTCAGCTAACTTTTCTAGCTCCGCACGTTTAATTGCTTCAAGGCCTTTCTCTTCCTCTTGCTTTCGCCATTGGGCCAACTCCGACGGCGCCATTTGCTCCGGAGTCATTCGAACTAGGTCGTACGGTTTAATGTTTCCAAGAAGTATTTCTTGAAACAAAGAGTTCTTCTCGTCCTTCAGATTAAATTGAATACTCCTATATTTACTCTTGCATTTAAAATTGTTTGCACCGCCAAAACAGTTGGACAATTCTTCTTCAATTTTAGTGGACAATGAGTCTGGAGAGTTTCCCAGTGCTTCCATTTTCTTTTTGTCCGCTGAGCTCATTTCGCCACATCGCTTCTTCAGGACTTCCTTCAAAGTTTTGCGCATGTTGTCCCGGTGTAGCTTTTCACTTGAAGGTCCATCCATTCTGCCGCTGTCCTTATGAGATTCCTTGCGTTCACGGTCTTTAGCTGCAGAGCTTGTTGCAGCTTGCATACTACCAGATCCTTTCGGAGTCGTCGACTTGATACCTCTCGTGGTGTCCAGTGATACTGAAGACGTTCGTTCTCGTCCTGAAAAGTACAAAACTAGTATAGAATATCGTTCCTTGAAACATGACAAACAATATACAATATATATTTGAGCAATTACCTTTTGATCCTGAAGGTACTGGAGTAGAAGATGTGGCAGCTGTATCTTCAAGTTTTTTCGCAGCAGTAGTAGCAGAACTAGCCGTGGCGCTACAACTAGAGGGGCTCACATTAGAAGCAGCTGTTGACGGCGTTGATGCTGATACAACTGGACCTTTTTCTGCAGTAACAGATTTCTCCAGCTGGGTTTTCTCCTTCTGCGCTTTCAGTAGCTGAGATGCAGTGATTTCCTTGGGTTTAGGAGGTACTACCTCCGTCGAAACACCAGATCCGGATTTCACAACGTGGAAATCAAAGATAGGTTCAGGGGCCTCCTTCATGGACTGTGATCGCTAAAAGTCAATGAAAAAACGTTTTAATGAATAAGTCAATGCACAATGTAATGTATGTTGCAACATAAACATATCTTCTACCTTTAATTTTGATTGGGCACTTCCAGGTGATTTTAGGTTCGGACTTTGCTCCGGTAGTGGGGTCGTAGGGGCTGATGAGGTCGGCCCACTAACAGCAGTGTCCGAAACGCTGTCCTCTTGCTTTGGAGATCCTTTAGTAGGAGACGTTTTCGGAACAGCAACATTTTCTGAAAACTTTTGCACGCATAAATCACTGCAATATGCAGAGCCGCCTCTGGCTGGTTTCTTGCAATTCGCACAGTTTGTCGCTGAAGCTTCTGTGACATCCGGACTTAACGCTCTGACTAGCTCACTTTTCCTTCTTCCCAGCCGTCCTCCACTTGTCCTCAAAGCAGTAACTATTTTCCTCGGTGGTTCCGCAGACACTGCAACTTGAGCTGCAGCTTCGGCTTCACTTTTTTGTGCTATTTGTGAGGAGCTTAGTTTCGCTGGTCTCGCGGTTATTACAGGGGATTTGGATGCTGCTGGTACTTTCGGCGAAGGTTGACTCTGAGATGGAACAGGTGATTGAAGAGCACCACTAGATTTCCTTCCTCGGCCAGGAGCCTCCGGTATTACTGGGGCTTGAACTTTCGCTTGAGGAACCTGGCGTTGTTGTTGTTGCTGCTTTGTCTGCATACTCGCTTGTTTCTTCTCTTCGGCAATCTTTTTCTTGCATGTGGGACAATTCCAGACAATATTCTTCAATTCCATTGCTTTACCCTGTGCTTTGGTAACATTGACACATTTCCCGTGAAACCATTCGTCGCATTTGTCGCAACAAATCATGAACCGATTGTTATGTGGAGTTCTACATATACACCACAACTTGTTTGGGTCATCATCAGTTACGTCGTCTTCCTCTTCAGTTGCATCGTCTTGAGAACTATGGCCCTGTTGATCATCCACTTGCATAGCTCCACTAGAAGCGACAACTAGTGTAGCAGGAGCTTTACTACTGTGAACGCTACCGGGTGTTGCTGGAGCACTTATGTTCTCGTCAAAGGACAAGTCTTGCTGAGTGGATAGCCTTCTAGTTGCTTCTTTTACGGCATATGAAGCATCCTCCAGGGACACATAATTAGGATCTGCCAAGTGAGCAGGTAATTTACGATTCCGTACTGGACGTCTTCCACTGCCACGTTCTGATGTTGAATCTATTCGATCGATGGCTGTTGGAGTTGTAATCGGCGTCACAGGGACAGAATGCACTGGAGTGGCCGCCTGAGTCGAAGACACAATTCCAACATTTACTGGTTGAATTGCAAGCGGCGTCGACGGAGAGTCATGACCTGAAGAGGAAGCTACCTGCTGTTGCATTGCTGCTTGCATTTCCTCTTTTTCACGTTGAAGCATTTGCTGATTTTCTTCGCGGATTCTCTCAGCTTCTTGACGCTCAATGCGGTCTTGTTGTCTCTGGGAGCGCCGTATATTACTATCACTTTCTGATACTTTACGGGCTGGTGGCGTCGACGATGCTTGACCTTTACCACCGGATCGACCAACCCCAGTGCTGGCCCTTCCAACCGCGACCGGAGTTCCTTTAGAAGCTAATTGAGCAGCCATAGGCTGTTGACTGACTGGGTTCACATTACTTGTTGGACTCATCATAGTTGTGGAACTGGGTGACTCCAATGGTGTAATCATACCACAACTTCCAATTCCTCCAGAACTACTTACAGCAGTGTCATGATCCCATGTATTGACTCCAGACTCCGGCACAGAGCCTACAACGCCCATTCCTTCTAACATACTTAACATTTCCTTTCCTTGATCAGTTTGCAATACATTTTCCAATGCTGCGATAGTACCATCATCCAAATGACTCCCAAACATGCTTGGATCAATAGAGCCCGTGGGCACTTCCAGCGACACTATAGCCGAACTAGAACTGACACTTCCACCCGTCGGCGTTTCCAATGTCATTACAACCTGAGGCCCAGTTGTTGACGTCGGCCCTCCTCTCTTATTGCCTGCTTGAATATGACCCACTTCCATTGTGACTTGCGAGCCTCCTGACGGATCTAAAAATCCGACTGTGGAGTCACCTCCATATGTTACAGCGACTGGTTTGGTTTTTCTCGAACGGCCAGGATTTGAAGGAGGTATGCCAGGTAGAGGGTTGGAAGGTGATTTTATCTTGTGAGTAGGTAAACTCACATTGAATGTCTCCCCAGGCACGGCTGCACATAATAAAATCAAGCAAACAAAAGCCCATTAATGGTAATGACCTTCCTATGAACTGTTTGCTCGCTAATGTAATCAAACCATTCATGCAAATAATTTTCAATCAAATTAACTGGCACTGCACAAGTAGCAATTTATTAGTGCGCTCAACACGGTACCTACCTGGAATGTCTGTCGACGAAGCTGGATTAAAGATAATCGTCCCATCAATGGCCACCGTCAACTGTAACGTAGTTAAATGCTTTGGACTCTCAACACCAGTGTCTAAACTCTTAACACTACTACTGGCACTCCCGTCTTCACTGTTAGCACAACTTCCCTCTCCAGCGGTTGTATTGTCCGAGGTAAAACTGCCCAAAGGTAGTCCTGTTGCTCCTTCCACAAATATTATTGGTGGAAGCTGGTCCTCCTCTCGTTCCACTTGTTCCTCGTCACCTTGCTCTTGTTTGGCTGGTCCCTTTTTACCAGGACTGTTACCACTGACCTTGAAATTCTTGGCCAGTATAGACTTTTCAATTTCTAACAGAGCTGGATTTCCTGCTGTCACCGTCGTTGAGGATGGCTTTCCCAATGTCCCAGCAACATTTCCCTTTCGACTTGTCACCGTTGGCTCCTCGGAAGTTGACAATTTACTGTTTGACTCCGTCTCCACAGATCCATTAGTTTGGGCCACTAGTTTGTTTGCAACTACTGCCTTACTATCCTCACCACTTTTAACAGCGTTGCTATCATTCTCGGCAATATTATTGGAATCGCTTGTTGATGTGTTAGTAGCATCGATCGTACTTGATTTCGTCTTGGCCGTGTTTTTGTTGCTCCCCGTGGATGGACTAGCTTTAACAGTCGGTTCGTCAATGTTACGCTGATTACTGTGAGCACGGTTTGCAGGTGAAGCATTAGCTAAGCTGCTTGTTGTGTCCTGCTCTGTTTTCGTCGTCGCTTGTGCATGTGCAGCCGCAGCTCGCTCGCTTCGTCGAACTCGTTGAATGTTTGAAGTGGCTGGGGCTGGTGTTGTTGTTGTAGTGGTGGTGGACGAGCTTGTTGATGAGGACGATCCTCGTCTTGTACGTTTACTACTTCTAACTCCCACTCCTGATCCTGTGCTTAACTGCGTTTGTGGTGTTCCCGTATTAGTGTCTTCTCCTGATACTGATGTTTCATTGCTCACAGGGGTCGATACTGTGGCCGGACTGTTTGCAAATTTTCCTGCATTCCGTCCTGCACTCCGTCGCGTTGACACAGTTGGAGTATTTACAACTGGCGTGGCGGGACCTGCGACTGGTGTGGTTTGGGCTGCTGCTGGAGTTGCAGGTCCAGATGTGGATGGCTCTACCTCTGCAGTTGTTGATGGTGGTACTGCTGGTGTAGGTTGAGTGGAACCATCATCAGACGGATTGGCTGGATTCGGCGAGGATCCTAATCCTCGCGTGCTTCGTCGCGTTCTGTACGTCTTGATTATCTCCATCTTGTAAGACGAATATTAACGAGTGGAGAGATAAAAAGAAGAATCTAATCAATCATGGCTTCATTTTTTTGGTAGAAATACACCGTCGGTTCCTCACTGATTAAATCACACGCTTTTAACGTTTCATTTAGAGGAATGAAGACAACGAGCACACTAACACACGTCTCCTACAAAAATCGTTTGCTTGACTATTGATTATTTTTCGCCGAAATTATTTCAGCACACTTCACAAAAACAAAAAAACAATTTAAATCTGCTTTTGAAGCAGGAGTTGCCGGCTTCTGAAATCTTACTCCATCGTAAAATTTTCTTGGATTTTGGATTTCCTGCATACAAAGAAACAAAATATTGGCATGTTATAAATTATTCTAAAAAGTAATTAGACGTATTATGTTAAGTGCTGGCAGTTGTCTGTAGAACTAAAATTCTAACTTCCTTCCCAGAAACTTAAACGCGATTCCGGATTCCTTCCGTGCCGTTTGATCAACGATAAAAATAATGATGCGTATCCTATCAAGTAATTGTGTTCACGCTAACCACGAATCAATGACTTTTGTACCGTTTAAGTGCGAACTGCTGACAATTAACAAAACCTTCATTGTTTCATTATAAAGAAAAAATAAATAAAGTCAACCAACGTCTTTCTACAAAACATGGGAATCGCGGAATTCTCTACCTTCGTGCTATAAATTTCTTCCAGTCACAAAAATTAATGTCCTTCAGAATCAGAACTCAAATAACTCAATACGATTTATTCATGCTCTTAAAAAACTTCACAAACACAACAACATACTGATTAAAATGTTTCCATTCAAATCTCTAAATTGTAATTGGTATCCTTTCAAATCTCTAAATTGTAATTGATATCCTCTCAAAACTGCTTGTGTTTGTCAGTGCGCACGTACTTTTCTCTCTGGTGAGGATATCCAACAACAACAGCCGCCGCCTCTTTGACCTCTCCAGACAAAACGCCTCAACAATTTTGAAAAGTTGACTGTATAGTAAATTCACACAAACATTAAACTACAACTGATTACAGCCAATTACTTAATTATCTTAATTATTATTTATTTATCTTACGGTCTTGAAGACTCGGAGGCTTCACAATTTCAAAACCTAAATGTAAACTTTAAAACTGTTCGGAAAAGCATCGGAATCCTTCTTCCTGTGTGTTTTGCGTCCTAAATTTCGGGCCCTCCACTGCTCAAGTTTAGAAAGAAAGGAATCCACTGATAAGCAGACACACTAGCGAGTACGGCAAAAGGAATTTTTTATTTGTTTGAACAACAAGACGAGATGGGCAAGTCATGCACACAGGAGATGGGTGATGAAATGAAGCCCAACAAGATGCACGGGAACAGCATCAGTCGCAGTAAAATAAGACACAGGCAGTAAAGTACGGCCAGGGTAGGAGCTCAGTACAAATCCAGCAGAGGTCCATGCAGACCCGAATCCTGGGGCCGTACATTAGCTAACTTTTACTGTTTATTAATAAAAGTCAATTAAGCCGCGCATATCAGTTTACTTGTTCTAACCAAACATTTTTTGATAGATTACAATCCTCAAGCGTGTTTATGATTAATGTTGAGCGATCATGTGTCGTATAACTTGAATGGCCCCTAAAATTTTAGGTGATTGTACAAGTATTGAAGCAGAAGGTAGTCACCAAGTCGCGCACCAAAACACAACAAGCTACGCTCCGCGTTTCCATAAATTCAAACGTTCTTCAGCAGACTTGGATTAGCGTGTTGTTGTACATAAAAATATGAAATCAACTAAACGTTAACATGCAAGAGCTTCTTCACCACATGCCTTTTTCTTAACCCTTTTTTGTTGTTATTTTCAGTCAGTACCTACTCGCGTATACAATTTTATTCGCTCCTTTTTAATTTTGCGTTGTTTACTGAAGATCGGTAGGTTCTGGAACGTCTGGGTCTGTATGTGTGTTGTGAATGCCTTGTGTATGCATGCGCAGTGCAGATTGTGGTTGTATTGAAACAATTGACCCAACAAGCAAAACCTGATAAAAGCTTTGATGAACATTATTGACAAGATTTTGCTAAACCCTCCTTGGTTAAAACAAATAACTTTTTCTTCAATGTTTCATAACAGAAGCAAAGCCTGGTTTATTCCACTTTTAGAAGGCATGGAACGCTTTTTCATAACATAAACATAACATATTTAATAACGTGACAAAACATGAATTTTGCGTGCCCGTCTACACTTTAGGCTTAGGTACGTCTTGCTTTGCTTCCAATTTAACCCCTTTAACCTGATTAAGGGTCCTTATCATATCAAAAGGCTACAAAGATCCTTTTTCAGAATCAACATGTTTTGATACATCCTTTTTGTAAACTAAAACGGCTTCTTTTCATTACTTTTAAGAAAAGCCAACACTTTCTGTCACCAACAGAAGTTGTTTTCACTATTTCACTATATGTTTTCTCTTTTTCTTATGTAACACATTTTACGGTTTTCTTCATCTTTTCTTGACATTTTCTGGGAAATGCCACTGCTTCAATCGAACTTATCTAAAACAAATAGGAAATAACACTTGTGGATTATAATATCTATGCAAAAAATAATTACATATAAGCGTCACAAGTTCTTTTTTATCGCACATGGACGAAAACTTTCTGAATGGGAAAAGCCATTAGAATATTACAATATTCTTTGAGGTGTTCCAAAAGAAACTGCTTTCTCCTGATTACAAAGTGATCATTTTCTCCAACACTTTCTGTTTGTTGAACTTCTTGCATCCGGTCATACCTGCTTTACTGATCTGGGCTCACCTGGACCATTTTTTGTGCCAAAAATCTAACAGAAAAATCATTTGTTATTTGTTCACATTTATCTCTTTTTTCAAGTACGTGCTTGTAACACTTACTTATAAACAGCAATTGAATCCTACGCCTTGACAAGTGACTCGACACACAAAAAGGATTGTGTTAAAAACTTTCTCTTTTGTTACAAACAAGCCAGAACCGTTCTCAAGCTTAACGGAAACTCACGGCAGATCAGGAAGATGTAACTTAAACTTTTTCTTTGCGATTCGGATCCCATCAATTTCATTTTCTGCTACTTGTCCAAAAATTGTTTTCACATACCCTTGTTATGGGTATAAAGTGTGTAAGGATATTAGATATCTAAACTTTTTTTTTCAAATCGTATAGGAGTTGTCGCATTTTTATTAATTTGTCGATAGGTTATTTTTGGGATCCGGACAGACGATAAGTGCTTCCAACAAGATTTGCTGAATAAATGATAGCTTTAATAGCTTTATCTGTGGGTGCAATAACAATGTGATATGCTTCTTTTACTGATCAATAAAAGTATAAAAGTACAAAAAATTACGAAAGTTGAAATACACCAAATATTACAACAAAAAAAGGAACAATACAAATTAGATATGAAATAGAAAGTGATAGATCAAAACAATTAAAACTGTAGTGACAAGTGAAGAACAAAATTAATGTGTTGCACAAAAAAGTTAGTGTTCGGAAGGAGGCACAAGTAGGGCTCGCTGACATTTACAAGAAGTACATACTTAGAGGACAGACAAGAGCTAACGATGGACCGCCTCATTGGATTCACAATGAAATCTGCAAAGATATCATCTAGGAACGATCGAGGACAAGATTCACACGACAAAAGAGAAAATATAGCAGTTGCTGTTCCGGTATTCGATTCGTTTCTGGTACCTCCCAATGCCTGCCAAAAACTTGACTCAAAACGCACAACATGACTCAAGACAGTACAAACGACAAACTATCATTTCTGGGACTGGGAACTGGGAAAATCATTTCTCGATTTTCACTTGGTAGATCGACAACGCTACCACAATGACAAAACATGTGCTACCCGATTTTCTCACCTTTCCGTATCCCGGAATCGTGTTTTCTTTTCGCGTTTGCATGGGACTTTTTAATGGTCAATGGTGCGTTGTTTTTGTCCCGTTTTCAGACAACCTCAACTGGAATCAAGTATATTACTTGTTTTGGCAGAGTGCGTTGTCAATAATCCACGCTAGCATGGGTAACCGTAATATTCGCAGTAGGCATAATGGTATAGTATTTAATAATGATCCACCTTTGTCCCCACCCCTAGCCCTTCGCAACGCCAAGTCTTTCTCTTCTTCTTGCCTCAATTCTGGTGTAGCCATCGCAAGTTCCTTTTTCCTTTCGATAATTTGATTAGTTTTAAATTGAACAGTATATGTCACGATCTTGAAGCTGTAGCTTATGCGTAGTCCACGTGTGAGGTGATTAGATAATAATTAATCGTACATAACTCAAAATATTTCATTGTTTAACATTTCCGTACTTTTTATTACAGTTTTCAACCATTTTTAGATACAATTTGCTTATCTTAGAGCATAAAATGTATTCCTGTACTTTTAAATTGAAAATTATTATCTTGATGCCTTTTACATGTAGAATTTCATGAATGAATTTTGAGAAGGTCGGTCCAATTCAATTTGTTTGATTTTTTCCCCAGTGTTTTCAGTGCTAGCTTGTAAGTCAATACGTTCAAGAAACTTTTGAGTGTTGCTAACTATCATTTTTGCGTGTGCAAAGATATTATACAGTGAAACTGCAAGAGAAAACAAGATAATGGGAAGTGTTCGTTGAAAGTAATAAAAAAATGTTTAGAAAATGTGAAAATTTCTCTTCTGTTCCAGTTTCTCCTTTCAAGTTTAAGTAGTAAATGTGTGGGTGGCTTATTTGAGTGCAATAAATTTCTGTGTTTCAGTCCATCAGTTTTAAATGCTACCATACGTCATTACCTTTCATTCACTTTTTTTACCGTGACATCGTCAAAGGAGCTGCTTCTAATTTTTTACTTTTTCCTGTCTTAGAAGTATTTTGAGTTGCTTTTTCCTGTGTCCTACAACACAAGAGTGACGAATGATGGTGGTATGGTGTTGTGTTAATCGGTGCAATATTGCATGAAAATTTTGTGAGCATTTTGATGTGAAGTGTAAATGATAATCTACGTATCATAAAAGACATAAAAATGTTTCCATTTCACAATGCATGTAATATATATTTTATATAAAATGCTATGAAAAAAAGATTAGTCTACAGAAATAATATCAACGAAAAAAACGGTAAAATGTTAGTACAAATCTCGCTATAACGTTTACCGCTACCAATAAAACTTTTTGACAATCACATAAAAACATATTAAATCACATCAGTTTTGATAATACTAAAAAAAAGTTATGCAGTGTAAATTTGTATGTATTTCTTTTGAAGAGAGTCTATTTTATAACGTAAGCCAAGTAAACGATAGCTTTTTTCGGTCTTGATATCCGATCCGACACAGAAACAAGTTTTTTTTTTGTGTTTTTTTTTGCAAATAGCATCCATTATGTAAAAGTTTTACAATAACAATTTTCCCTTGTTTCTCCAGATTTACTACTAGCGGCATACCTGTTTACAACAAAATGATTTTGAGAGTAAAAACTATATTTCGACAAGTTTACTGTTTACATACTTGAAGCCTGAGCTTAATGCTAGTAAACAATGTTTTGTTATTATTAAAGTCAAGTTGTATGAGTATCACAAAGAGTAGTTGCTCCTGCACTAATAATAAATAGCAGTTTTCCTTTAGTTAAAGTTAGCAGCTTAATTATAATTGCACAACAACAGAGTAGAAAGCTGTAAAATCATCAAGACGGCATGATTAGTTGGGAGGGAACTCTCTCTAGTTTAACGTAATTGGATGGAAAGCACAATGGTGTTATGATAAAGAAAGTTTTTAAAACTGGTTAAAAATTATTGTTAACTATTATACGGAACAACCCATAAGAATGTTCGTTATGTTCAAAGTAATTGCTGTATTAATGTTACAGTTATTGGAACTTGAATAGCTATGCTTTCCATCGTATAGTCTTAAAAACTTTTATAGTCAAACAATAGAAATTTGTATAGATAAGGCAAACGTTGATAACCTAAATCCGCTAACACTTCTAAAGCTTGGAATAGTACAAGATTTTGATAGGAATCGTTTTCATTTAGTATGAAACATAAAATACTGAAACGATAGAACGTGGAAGATTTTGCCGAGAAGAATGATAGTTGAAAAACAAAATTGTCAGACCAGGTAAGTTACATATTAACAATTAAAAATGACTGTTTCAGATCGATGGGTTCTTCAATCATTCGGAAATGTGCCTAATAACAAGTTGTTCCTATAATTTTGTTAATTTGTATTATTAAATTTGTACCATGAATGCGTTTTTAGATAATTAACAAAAACAGAACCAACAATGAAGGTAAAATACATACTGTGAGGAATAACAAATGAAAAACAACACAAATTTGCAAATTTTATGGCTTTTAAATTACTGGGTAGTAATGTTTTAACTTTAACGAAAATAAGATTTGTGTTCCTCCAATTGATTGCACATTAGCATATATGACACATACTCCGCACGTATATTCATTAGAAATAACATTACGTGTTGCTATTTAACTCCCAAAAACCGCCACCTAAAAAAACAAATCAAATTTGTTTATTGTTAAACCTACGATTGATCCTCTCGAATAAAGAAATACTCAAAAATTCTATCGACATGAGGTTTGCTAACGATCGTACATAGTTCTTAGTCGATGGGCAATACGCTACTTGAAGTCCTACGGAAATAATATTTCACTGGTATACACCCATCATCCAGCACCACTTGTTCAAAGTAAAAACTTGATTATGATTACTCTTTTTTCTTATTACAATCTATTTTCACTTAAATTAATTATCCTACCTATTATTCCCAGCTACACTGCATTGACTGTCGCACAGTATGTTAAAGCTAATTGAAAAGTGACTCTGGTGGTTCAAGTGTGTAAATAAAAACTGTACATGTGAGATTTAGTCGTGAGTTTATGAACTTGATTGCAAAATAATATGATGCCTATGATCAAATTTATGCCTGCATAGTAGATTTTTTCTAATCTGTTACCGTTTTGCCCTATCTGAGAAGCTTTCTTTTCAATATAAATAAAAGTTTCCTTGTTGGCAAGCTTTTTGCGCTGTACATGAATTACGAATTCTGGGTTTCTTCTTAGATAAATATTTCTCCTACAAACAAATGTGCTATAATGAAGCAGGTATTTTCTTATACTAGCTATCATGGACTAAAAAAGTGATACAATAAGCGAATTACTTTCTCTTTTTTCGAGATGAGAGGCAAGATCGGGCTAAACATTCCTCGAGCTAATTTTCATTTCTTTTTTAGATTTGGTTGGATGCGAGGATTTCTCCCTTTCGGAGGCTTTCTTTGGTCTATAAATTCAAACTAACTTTAGTAACACAGTCTACACTGACAACACTATAATTGCACTCTTCACGGTAAACGGAGTTTTGCGAGGAGTCTGAGGAGTAGTAAAATGGCTGACAGGGTGTTATCTTTAGACACTATTTAGACATTTTTTTTCGGCGAGAGCGTGTGGAAAGGTGACGGTATAAAACAGGATGTGCGTTTTATAAATTTGATGATGAGAACCGGTGAATAAATAGGATTCTTAAAGATTTCGAGAAACTCTGTGCTAAACTTGATATAAATTCTTTTTTTTTACACTGTAGTGCCATAAGACGAGAGAACGACGTCTTCTAAATTGATTTCCTCTGGACAGGCTAAACTTGCCTTTGATGAGTGGCCACCCCCTCCACCGGAAATACCGGATATTGAACCAGGAGTGATTGAGCCTGGATGAGGAAGGTCTCCTGCGCTGCTATTGTTGTGATGATGATGGTGATGACTACTTCTTCGATGGCCGCCGCCACCACCACCAGAATTTGTTGGCAGTTGCCCGTATAAGTGGGCATGATGTGTGGGGGAGGAGTCAACAGCGAGCATGTCCTCTTGTGTGGGCGTGCTTCGTGCCAGGCTTGAGTTTGACTCAGAACCTGAGCTGGAAGATGATGTGAGACTGCTGCTATCCTCGATTTCCAAACTGATACAGTCCTGGTTCAACGTGGGACCAGAATCTTGAAGCGCTTTTAGAATCGCCTGGCACACGGCATTATCCGTGGAGAACGGGTTGTCTGTTTCACGATTGTGGATGATGACTGAAATGTAAGCTGGGTGGAGGATGGGCAGGGGAATGCACAAATAAGCACTCAGATTATGCTCATATCTATAAAAACAATTAAAATTCGACACATCATACCATTGAGGTCTTAATTTGACTTGAAACATATTTCAAAAAAGTAATCCACCAGATTGACGACTTACATGTGTGGAGATCTGGACATGGGATTAAATGCGGATATATCCAAAAAGGGCGAGTGAATGTGATACTTGACCTTTGACATTGTCACAGGCACCTGATCCCCACCCCAGTATTCGTTGTCGAGGGTGTTCAGTAGAACATCGCTGCTGATGGGGTTTTCCCGCATTCTCATCTCCACACTGAAACACACATCGGGATCGTCCAAAGGCGTGAGAAAGTCTTGGCAGAATATTTCGCTCATTAAAAGTATCGCTAAATTCATCCAGTCCCCTTGGTCAAGTCCTCTTCCCTCCCAAAAGTTGATGACTTCCTCATCACTCGACATCCGAGAAAATATTCTTTGAGGATAAAAACTTTGAGCTATCTTGCAAGCGGCAAATAGCGTTTTCTCTAGAAGTGGCTTTCGCATTCTGATTCTTGATCTTGTCGAGACATTAAGGCCAGTTTCCAACTGTTGACGTCGTTTCAACACTTTCTCCTCAAGGCCAGACTTGAGGGCAAGTGTCTCTCGGATGAGATCCTTGTATGGACCTTCGTTCTCCTGAAGCTTGGCAGAAAACGGGTTAAAACATCCTTGGAAAAATTGCTTATACTCTTGGAGGGGCTCTGCTATCTTCTGATTAGTTTTCAAGTAATACACGTTCAGCTCCTCCAGTTCCAGTTTCGCTTGGAACGCGATAAGAGCTTGCTCAATGGTGATTTCAAAATAAAATTCAGGAGCAAGGCCTGGCCCCATGACGCGTTTAACAATCCAACTGTTCCCTGAAGGCAGTCTACCCTTGGGCTTGATAAGCGAGTAAAACATGAGCGAATCCCAGCCCAGACGAACACCGTAGTTGAAAACAGTCCAAAAGCTGATCAGTCCCGAAATTAAAGGGCAGACGAGAAGGGCACCCACTAAACATAGTACAGGCTGAACAATCCCCCGAATCAAAAGGGAGGCGAGGGTTATGAAAACTGGAAACCAGCGCGTCCTCCCGTTGACTGTATTGGGCGAGTCGAAATCGTAAATTGCGATACAAATCAAATGGAAGACGAGGGCAACGACAGGCATCCTAAATAATAGAATAGAACCGAAATTATAATATAACAAACCATTCGCAAATCAAATTGAAAGTCATAAAAGCAACAAAAAAACTTAAAATTTCCACGTACCAAATTGGTGCGGTAACACAAAGGGCCAAACTGAGCACACAGGTGACCACCACCAGTAAAGGCAGTCCAAAAAGTATCCCCACACTAGGTAGGAATCCCTTCACAACATGATTCCAGAACCTGTTGAGAAACCTATTCCAACCTTTCCCCAGGAAGCCCGAGTCCGGTTGGCTTTCAAATCTCGTCCTCGCCTTGCTCACTCTGCGCCATATATCGATCAGTCTTGATATGAGTGTTGCCCGCTGATTCGCCTTCTTTGGACATAAAGTTCCATTCACTTGCGACAGCTCAAAGCTGGACAAGAATGGCCGTGCGCAAAAGAGGGCTCTCAGACTCAAGGGACTACACCAGGGTATCACGTAGCCGAGGAAAAACATGGCATTCAACAACCACGTAATTGTTCTGTAGATGTAATTCTGAACACGCCATAACGGCCATCTACTCGTCGTCACACGACTAGTCACACGCTTCACACTGAACAGAGGGTGATACGGATCTGACCGAGGACTCGTAATGCTCGTGGGCACCGACGAAATCACTGTCGGCACTACTTCCGTTTGACCATGGAGCGTTCGCGTCACCAGGTAGTTTTCAGGTCGCCATATCCGTATTTTCCATTCGTAAGATCGACACGGTTTTTTGTCCGCCTCCAGTTCCTTCCGGAGGACTGGCTCAGTGTCGCGCATGAAGGCAAGGTCTCTGGCTAGAAAGTAGGTGTGTTGCTTGAGGAAATGTTGTTTGAACAGGTCCAATGAGATTTCATGAGGAAGCCATTTGTTTTCCTCGATAAACTTTTTCTGGGCCTTTTCCATTTGCTCCTTCATCCAAGCTGAGTCTCTGCTCAAGATGGGATACTCGCCGACAAAGTATTTCCGAATGTCTCTCAACTCGGTTTCCATTTTGATCGATACAATATCCAGTGCTCGATGCATGAGGACATAAAGTTGAGCTTGCTCGATGAGGAGCCTGTCGACGTCAGCACCCGAGCACGTTATTTCAATGCACGATCTGATTCCGTTGTACACTCTTTTCAAATATTCGTCCATGACCATTATGTTAGCTTCCATTTCGATTTCCGCCTCTGATAACTTGCGAGTCTTGAGTTCGTGGATGACCTTTTCCCGGAATGAGAGGAACCAGCCCCGACCACATTTTTCAAGAATACGACCCAAAGGACCGGCAACTTTGCGCATAACGTCGCGGTCGAATAAACGAAGGTCTACTTCTAGAGAGATTGGAGTTGTGAAACGATAAGGGATTGGGGGTGCTCGCTCCATGGCCATTGTCACCTTTTCTCGGAGCGCTTTCTGCGCTTGATTTCTGACATAACGACCTATTGACTTTGCTCCGTCCCCTTTGCATTTTAGCTCAGCGACAAGAAACTTGCAGCGTTCCTCTTGAATTCGACGTTCTAAATTCGGTGAGTATACCTTGCCCAGGCCCAGGAGTAGATCGAAAAGCTCGACGAGATCGGATTTGAGATAAGAGAGGCTCTCAAGGAGGGAGAACCTTGGGGCGAGAAGTAGCTCGGGGGCGTACACCATAAGAAATCGAAGGGAAAATGCGAGCCCATCTAAGTATTCCTCACGAGCGGTGTCAATGCCCTTTTGAAATATGGGGTTAAGCTTCCACACGTGGTTTTGACCAGGAAAGTTTATAGAGGGGACGGTGAATTGACCTTTTCTTTTGATGGACTGGAGTTGATTGTGAGAGAGGAATTTCGGATTTCCTTTGCAGTCTGTGGTTAAGGCATCCAGTTCGTCGAAGGTTGGGAGTACAAAGAGGTCTTTCAAGCAGATCTGTTTGTTGTCGACAATCGACGAGGGAAGGATTATAGGGAAGGAGCGCCAGTGGAAGAGCACGCGTTCGGAAACGAGCTGAATCCGCTCGATCACCTCCCGCACGTCTTCGCTGTCGATGGTGTCCCATTTTATGTCGAGTTCAAGTGCGCCTTTCTGTCGTACAAAAAAAAACATCCATAACATAATTTTTACTCATTATACGTATGTATTTCCAGTTAGTTATCAGTTATAGATAGATCATCTGTAATTTATTACCTCGGCCTCTTGTTCTTGATTCATTTCATATGAATATTTTTGCGAATTTCCTTTTCCAGAAGTCCAACACCACTATCAGTGGTGGGATCCATTTCCTATATTGTCACCCACATTCCACCGGTGACCTCGACTTCACTGGTGTCTTCTAATGTTTATGCTTCCGGACTATGTCCTTCACATGATTGGTATGTCACTTTTTGATAAGATAAGAAACGCAACGCCCACCATAAAGTCGTTCATACACAGTCAAGAGTCAACAGTTGAGCCTCAAGTCAATACACTTTATCACCATCATCCTGGATCACGAGGACCACCACGAGCAAAAATAAAAGAGAAACAACAAAATTATAAATTTTATAACATTATCCTTAGTCGAAGACTAAATGTGATTGCACATTTCACGCATACTATCAACACTCGTTCGTATATCCCCTATAATTTTTGACAATACTGCCAATTAGTATATCATTTGCCTTGCAAAAGAATCATCCTCATCCTTTGTGAACGGGAAAAATGCTAATTGCTAAGTAATGTGCTAATAAAAAGCACTACACTTGATTCTTCAAAAGGCCTAGCAATCCGCAGCCCGAGTCTAATGCTCTTTTTTTCCTATCGCTTGACAAATATTTGCACAACGATTTTCGACAAACTTACAACCACAAAATTTATATTTCGTAAGTACGCCACCACACTTATCAACACCTTCTATTTATCTTTTCTTGCGTTAACTAGAGCAGCTAAAATACATGCGCACTTAATGAGAGAAAAAAAAAGTAAACACGGTGAGCACTTGGTTTACAGCCTCTTACAATTCCCAATTAGTGTTTTTTACAACTTCTCACATTTACAACCGTTCACTTCCTGGCAAGCATAATCAGTAAAATCATGCTGCCTTTTCTCGTGATAGCTATCAATCCACTGATTATAAGATTTCTCAAATATAGACGGGTTTACGCATTGAAGCAACAGTGCATTTGAAAGACAAGTTTTTGTGTTTATACACACAGGAAAAAGACTAGCTACATAAGATACCATCTAAAAACTTGATTTGCATTAGTCCCATTATTTGTCTTCCTTCAAAAAGATAAAACTATCCAGTATACAAACACTTTTGTTTTTTAAGTACACTTTTAAATTGTTCACACACTTTTCGACTATGTTTATGATTAGTTTGAGTTTTAAAGAAAAAAGTGGACGTCCTTGCTGGGACGGTGTGCAATGCAGTGACAATCACAACAGTGGCACTTTTTTTTATAAAACCTAAAAGCAGGTGTTATTCGCACAGAATATAATATGTTTGCTTTGCCATAAAATAAGACATCTTTTAGATGGCTTGTTATTCTGTGTGTTTCAAGTATTCAGATGTCTCTACCATGAGTATCTGAAAAAAAATCATCTTTCCTATGACAAGCCTAAAGTATGGGCTTTCAGTCTTGAGCAAATTATACCACCTTTTTGTGTAGCCTTTGAGGAACACGATATGGCAGGAAAATCGCCGACCTCTGGCATTGGAGCCCACAAAGTTGGCCAATTTAAGAAGAGTGGAAATGATAATGATTATCTATTTTATGCATGCGCATTCGATGCACGCTCACTAATAATATGATAATGATAAGCGGTTTACACTATGAAACAAAATATACATAGCCCACACTTGCCCACTTTAAACGGATAATTTTTCATCCTCATTTATTATATAACTTTTTTTACTGCTCTAGGGTGTCTTCATCAGTTTATATTTTGTTAGAAGTGTTACAAAAGATTATCCGTACCTGCTGGGCTTACTCTGACTCATACACGAAATCACTGTGATCCTTACATGGTATCATGTTCGCATAAAACACTGCCAAAAATGACACCAACGCTAATCATTTTCACTTTTCATAACGACCAAAACAGCTCGTCTTCATGCCTGAATCAGCAGTAATCTGAGTGATCATCAGGCAATGCCTATGCCTAAATGAAATGCCAAGAAGTATTAAGGAATGAATGAATGAGCTGAGCACGATGGGTATTTATTTTAATAGGGTTTATCTTAATCCTCTACAATCCCTAATTATTTTTTCAATTATAATTGTATTACTGCTTGTCGTGGCTTACTTGCCTCGTCCGACAAAAAGTTGACGATGACGAAGATGCAATAAAAATCCCAAACTGAAACTGGATACTCTGCACAAGCACCCGTGAAACCATTCAAAGCCCACGACTTCAGTGTTGTTGACCAGATAAATTTGTCATCTTGCAAAAGTCCAGCCTTTTATAATTGCTTCTTATTTTCCTTGCACCCCATTCAAAAACAATATTTTTAGTTTGTCTCAGCTTGGAGCACTACGTCAGCCCCGTCACGAATTCCAGTCACGTCCAAAGAAAGGCAAGTGGGAAAGCTGTAAAACTTTTTTAGGTGCTCTTAAAAAATGCAATTGCCTGCAAGTCACCTTCAAAAAAAAGCTTTAGAGGTCTGAGCCTCATTAAAAACAACTGTGCTCGCTTTCTCTCCAACCAATTAAAAAGTTGAACTGACTGAACTGACTGGAACTGGAACAGAGAAAAGCTTTTACTTTTACCCAAACAGATATTCGGTCTGAATCTGAATGGTTGGCTATTGCTACTCCCGACCTTATCTTTAGCTTGTACTCTCTATTAGCTTACACACTCTTTTGTACTGACCTTCTTGTCGTTTTTCATCCAAAAGCTAAATTTCTTATGGCGTGTTTTATAGCACACAAACCTTCACATCATCCATTACACGGATGCACCCACGTTTAACTATAAACCAGTTGGAGCCCTTGCCAAAAGCAAGCAGCATATAAAAACCCGTCAGCTTTTTAACTTTACAACTGTATTAGGAAACTATGTAATAACGAGCATCATCACTTCCTCCACTAAAAAGGTATTAAAAGCCCTCGGGACTCTGGAAAATTATTAAAGCCAAGGATTTTAATCCGAACAACGCTTCTCTTGTTTCAGTTCTGGACAAGGAAACTATCTCATGAAAAATGGGCCTAAAAAATGTTCATTTTCTTTCATACAAAAAAAGTTACAAACACGGGGAGAAAATGGTGAGGGATAAAGTACCTAAGAACCTTGAAATGGATTTTGCTCAAATAACCAGCTTTCAGTCTCGTTCTGCTTTTTTCCCTCTGACTCTTTTCTACCACCAGTCCCTACAAACATTCCACGACTGTGTAAGAAAATTGCAACTTACAGATCCAGACTATTTTTTTTGTTTGTGTTGTATCCTATGCTTCACTGGAGAAAATTTTTTTCTCTTGCTTGCTCACTCCTATCCTGACAGAATCTTACAATCCTTGGTGAGTTGTATTACGGATTAGGTAGCTTGAACGACAATGATGAGGATGAAACCTTGATCACTTTTTTCACCACGTAGTATGTGAACCACTCACACATGAACTTTTTTTTTTGCTGGTGTAGAGCCACTTTGTTTTCCTCTTGAAATTAGGTAACCGTACATGCATGCTTTTCCTATAGCTTTGATCGGTGAAGGACCCCGGGGGAGATAAACACAGAAAGCTATTATAATATGCGATGTGTAGCTCTTGGAACATGTAACAACCTCATCAAGGATTACACAAGAGAATCATCGAATAACACATACCTCCACTAGAATTTCCTTCTGAATGAACAACGGTGGTGGTGGTGAACTTTTAGGTTTAAAAAATGTATATATTTTATACAAACATTTTTAATACTGTTCCTTGAACTATCACTTGAAACACCGCTCTTCAGTACTGGTATAGCTGGGATGATTACGACAAACGAGAGTATAGTAGGTCGAGTATTGAATAAAAATGGAGGGGATGTCGCTGATATCAATTTTCACAGTTGGAGAAGCATCGTCCCTGGAAAAAGCTTGATAAGCATGGTAATGACGACAAAAGACAGGAGAATGCATAACACACCGTGAATTTAATCAACTGCACGAATGTAGTTCAGTATAAAAGTATTGGAAAGGGCACAAAAAAGGGCAGGTTTACATCGAAAGGAAAAATTCTGTTAAAGGGAATCCTTTTTTTGTTTGTCATGTAAGAAAAGTGAACGAAAAATGATAATGAGCGATCCGCTTGGGGATGATGAGTATACTAGGAAAAATGTTTGAAGTTTTTTTTCAGCGAGAAAAGATGCACATATGTTTCTTGTAGGATTATTTAACGGATAAGGAACTCTTTGCCTGTGCGTGGAGTTTTCAGTGAGAAAAAAAAGTCATGCAAGTTGCAAAGAGAAAAAAAAGTATTGCAGAGAAGCGTATGAAGTAGCAAGTCTGTACATTGTGAAACAAAATATGTTTTGTGTGGATATCGCCAAGCAAAACACACAGGATGTTATGGTATGTACAATAAGTTGTTAGGATTTTAGGATATAAGTGCACGGGCGACGGGCTCAGAGGCATAGAACCAGCAAGAGTGAAATGTGAATGCTCTCTTTTGTTTGTTATTATTATGGAAAATATTCATAGAACAAAAAAAAATACTCGCATATTTTTTTATTCGGATGGTTTTCAGGTTGGCACATTGCGTATTATTTTAGTATTTGAAGGAAGAGGAAGGATTTGAAAAGGAAAAAAAAGTTGATATGCTGTGTGACTATAAAAATGACACGATTTTGATGAAATCCATCCCTAGTTTTGATTCTTTCTGGTTTGGTTTATGGCACAAAAAAATGATGATTTTGAAAGTTTTGCCATTATATGCGAACTGTATACAGTGTTGGGATAACGGGCTACCGCTGCTCTATTCATATTAGGAGAGAATATGCAGGGGTAGCAGCAGCTCCATATATCAATATTGGTCGGACTTATACCAGTTATTTGAGAGACTATAAAATTGAACGTGAGTTGAATATAACGTCTACTTTGATTATAGCAGAGACTACTTCTTTTTTTTCTGAGTTTTTCTTTTCAGTTTGTTTTTAGAGGCTTCTATTTCAGAATAATATCGTCACAGGATGCTCATGTTTGTCTGTGCAAGTAAAAATTCAGAAGGGAACACTGAGGTCTGCGCTCGGTTATAACGATGATCTTGACTGTTATGGAATGCAATGATGACGCGGTTGACGTTCTCTATTTTCTTTTTTTAAAGCTTTGGGGTTTCTCTTTTGTGGAGTTTTTAGAGGACTACAAGATGTTTCTGATGGCTTAATAAATGTAATATAATGTTATTTGAATTGAGAAGATTTTTCCGAATAAAAAGAATTGAAGGTTAGTTGTATTGAAAACTTTGCCCTGCCTGCATGCATGAGTGCTTTAGAGTGCACACGACCAGAAAGAGGAGACTTTTCTGTTGAGAATTCTTCCCTTCATGAATGTAAACGACTATCGTAACAATATCGTCAATTTTTTTTCATATAATTTTTTTTTCTCAAGTGTAAAACTGTACGACTTCTTAGATTACTGTCTCAAACGTACGGATGGACGTGATAGAAGGAGTGTTGTTTTGGCAGAAACGTGTAAGACAAACATGAAGACAGACTGGTAGACAACCCGTCAAAAAAAACTCAGAAATGGAGATGATGCCTTTTGGAAGTGTTATGGCCTGTTAGCCGACATTTCGACAAGAGAAAATACGTCGTCATAAAAGACACGAGTAACGATTTTTTTTCATCGTTTTACATTTTTTATGGTCAATACTTATGATACATACATTCTCCATGCCCCCGCTGGTTATGGGTACAAATCGAAGATTTTACACAGGAAGTTATGTAACGTATTTTCTTGTAAAAGAATTGAATTAATGAAATTGATGGGGGAGTCAGAGCCTTCGGCCTTGCAATTTATTAGAGAAAACAGGGATTTCTTGTGAAGCAAAACATACCGGATTGCATATTGTTCCTGTTGTAGAATATGAAACCATTTACGATGAAGATAATCATACATAATTAAGTTTTATATGCTAATCAATTTGTACTAACAAATTGTACTCGTCTCCTTATTACGAGTAGACAGACAACAGTTATCTAAAAACATACATATATGACAACGAGGCGGATTGACGAGGAAGCGGCGGAGAGGAGTGTTCAAACATATAACAGATATTTACTATCAACTACAATCATTCGCTTGAGTTCGTACGCGGTGTTCTCTACATAATTGTCACAAAATTATACGTGGATATATGTACGTATATAGGTATATATTATATAAAAAGTTGCTAAACGGTATTTGTCGTATTCAGCTGTAAGACTATTATATCAAACCAATCCGGACTTTTGCATGATGCGTGTTGCGTGCAAGTAGACATTGTGTGAAACATTTCATTGTTCAAATAGCAGCAGATGGTATACAAAACACTATAAGGCTTTCTGTGATGTATTCTGGTTTGAACTATATCCATTATGAATGGATAAGGTTTAAATGGTGATTTTTATTGTTACTCTTCTGCTGGTCCACCGGCATTATAGCGGGAGTACAATTTTACTAGTTTCGATAGGCATCACCGTTTAATGTTAAACTGCTTCCAGGTGCAAAAAAACTTATTTTTTTAGGCTTAAAGGTGGTGGCGAAAAATAGTAGCAATTCCTGTTCTTAATGCAATATATTATGGTCATCATCATGATGATCATCAACTGCGGCAGTCCAGGTTGTCGTAAAGGGAAAAAAAGTTGTACTTAGTTGAAAGAACGGCAATCTATAAGCTCATGAAAAAGAAAGCAGACAGCTTTTTTTATAGTAAAAACACACCAGTAGTAGTATAAGAGCTACTTTCGCATAAGCTTGTTAAGCATATAAAAATCCAACGTAAAGAAAACTGTTAGCTTGTACATTGTAGTAGTACTGTCTGCAATACCATAACAGTTTCCATTTTTTCTTGATTGTGGGAATGAACCAAATGCATGGAAAGTCAAATGTTACAAAGAAAAAAAACTACACTACTTTTTTTTCGCGGAGCTGTTATGGCAGACAAAAATGAAACGTTGAAAATTATACGTACACGTTTTCCTTGCTCACAGCACATGCGACGCGAAAGGAAAAATCCTGAAAGCCTATTTGGGCAGAGTGGTAGGAAGGAACAACAACGCTAGCAAAAACTTTTTTTTAAAAAGTAACTTACTTTTCTTGGATTCTCTTGAGCAGAGTACTGTGTGGGGCTAATAATGCGAGAGAACAAGGATTTTAGGTTGGCAGAAGAGAAAATAACTTTGATGTGCAACAAGACACGGTGAAAATGCTGTCTTGCGACTGCGAGCAGAGACAAGCTACAACGGTGGGGGTAGGTAGTCCAGTTAAAATATGAATGGCATTTTCTCAAGAGGAAAAGAAAGTAAATTAATGGGATGTCTTGTAGAGCTTCTTTTAAAAGGGAACTAAGTACTCGGATGGAATGAACAAGACAATGCGAGTTATGAGGCGGTACGAAATGCGCTCTCAAGTATGAATCTGAGATAACTACGTAATTAGAGAACTATATGGAATCGATTCATATGAAATATGTAAAACTATATAGTAAAATGATGCTACTACTTTTTTATTATTATGAATATTCCGGAGGCAAAAGATGTTGGATGATTCTTGTTCAAATATACGCAGTTATTGGCTTTCTCTGCTCCTGAGATTTTTTGAGTGTGCTCGTTAGAAATATGAGCCCTTCGTATCTTGTTATCTCTGTGAACTCCTTGCTTAAAAGATTACCCTAATAACCACAGTACAGTAAAGATTACTGTGAGGATACGTACGTTACATGCAAAAAATGATAATGGTTGATAAGAAACAATGGACGAAGTTCCTTGCCCTTCGCAGCATGGTGACATAATTATTGTTATAGGCGAACAAACATTTTTCATCTCCCGTGAACAGTTGCCAGGAAAGACTTCGTGTTTCTATGAAATGAAAGTAACCTGAAACTGTCGTTTTCCCAATTTCGCTGAGGTACTTTTGTACAGTTTGTATTTTTGCTTTGGGGAAATATCGCTGTAATCTAGGAATATGTATGTATTTCGTGCGAAGAAAAAGTAGTGCTTGAGAATATTTATGGTTATTATTTTCGTGGATAAATACGTATAAAAAATTTAGTTTGTAGACCGGTTATTAAATATCATGCTCGCAGCAACGGGGTTCAGCGGACCGTCCACAGGAAGTCCCTTTAGATACTTTTCTGATGTTGATGTCGAACGGTATTTGGACCTACAACGAGCAGTAAAGTCCGTCTATCATGGAGGTGCACTTGCCGCCTCTAGATTCGCAGCGGCTGCAGAGAAGTTTCAAAATGAAGTTAAGGTCGATAAAGTGGTCGACACACGAGTAGAAAATAATCCGCTTGATGAGATGGACGCAGAGGGAATAGACCTGGAGAAAGCACATCAAGACTCACGAGGTAAAAAAAACTAAAATTGCCAAAGAGCGGTTAAATCAATACACTTTCTTTTTCCCGTAACACGTTCAACTGCATACGAATTGGAAGAAAGTTGAAACCTGTGTAGTACAACTGTTTAGGGAAAAAAGAGATGATCCATACAGATAAGCTTGAAATGGCCATCACTTTGTTTACTTTCTTCGTGCTTCAGTTACCGCTGCGTGTTCTTGCCTCCATCCCATGAGGGGAGGAAATAGATCGTAAAATATCGGCTTATCGATCTAGCACGCAGTGGAATAGGAGATACATGATAAAAACGAATCTCCTATAAACATTCTTGCTTATTTGTTGTACACTCGAAAAAGAGAAAGTATCAAAGCGTAGCCAAATTACGAAAGATTGTATCCTCATCATAAAATATTTAACTGAACACGTAAATTTTTATGATGTCACGGATAGTAAAGTCGGCCGATTTCGGTAAAGGAGATGCAGAAAGTGGACAAAGGCTTAGGGGCAAGCTAAGAAGATATGGATCGGCATGTGAATGTAAGTATAACCCCTAAGTAGACCAGAATTAAATTATTCATTATAGGTGCTTTTAATGGCATTGTCTAATGGCTTTATTTAGCAACCATTGCCAGTCGGAATAAAATTAAGCCAGAGCCAAAGTTTCAGAAGGTAGTTACGTCCCACGTTCTATCTCAGATGCGGAGAGATTCTCGGCTTATTTCTAAAAACCCAACAAGATTTCTAGAGAGCATTGCTGATGGACCGGAGCAGTTTCGGCCGACTCCTCCACTTTCGATAGACAACACAACGCAAGCGTTTTCCTCCTTTTTATCCACGCTAACAACCCAAAGTGCTTCTCAAACGTACCAACAGGCACTGTCTAATTTGCAAAGTAAATGCAGGGAGGCGAAAAGTCGTACTTTGCTTCTTAATCTTGGGGGTGTCAAGGGAGGATCTTTTCATTCCCTCCAGTCCCCCCGAATTGAGAACAGAAGCAGCCGAGCATCGTCTGCTCGCTATGATCTATTTCTGGGACGAAATTGCGATTCTGTACGCAGCAATGACAAGTCGGACATTTCTTCGAGTAGTGTTCTTGGCGGGGTAGGTGATGCAGACGTAATGCTTCAATCATACTTGGACGATATCCGGAGTGCAAATGTTGATAACATAAAAACGTGGGTGGAGACGTCAGCCAACTCGAACGACATTGAACTTCCTTTTGGACTGCCTACTTCCGGCGTACTGCGGATCCCGACAAAAAACCTCGAGTTGGTTACTTCTGCAACAAAGCAGGAGTTTCTGAAGAGCGCTCTCGAGGAATTCTTTTTACTGGATGCCGAATATCATGCGAAACTGGAAGAGCTGTCGGTGAAAATCACAGATAACATACGAAAGCTTGAACTTGCTGCTTGGCCATCGCAAGATTCCGCTTTACTCTTCCACCTGATGAACCTCACAGGTCAGAACAAAAGCCAGCAGCATTTTAGCACCGAGAAGTTATGTACGGAAGTTGCGACACGGCTATTCTTAAAGGCCCACTCAAGGGATAACATAATTGCTCATAAATACTTGCTGAAGGTTAAAAAGGCTTTGGAGGAGAAGCGTAGCAGTGTAATTAAGGGTTGGCTGATGGACAAGGACAAACTTGTCAAGAAAGTCAACCTCGCCTGGGAAGACATTCAAAAACAAGAGCAGAAAAAAGAGGAGTGGGCGAAGGAGAAGAAAATTCAGCAGGAAAAGTGTCAACATTGGGTAGACTTGTTAGAAAAGATGAGGAATGAGAACAGGAAGAAAGTCAGAGCAATTTCGGCCTTAGTAGAGCCTCTGGAAGAACAACTGAGGAGACAACAAAAGGCAAAGGAAGACCATGAAAAGATTCGCCGGATGCAACAAAAAGAGATGCTGGAAAAGTTCCAGCAGATAAAAATGGAACAGGATGAGGATGAGAGGCGACATCGCGAGGCGATTCAAGAAAAGCTGGAGAAAGACAAGAGACTAAGAAAAATCCAAAACATGGCTAGAGTTCACCTCAGAGCGAGAGAGTGGCGGGAAAAGAAAGAGTACGAAAAGGAAATGGACCGGAGAAAGCAGCAGGACCAGCGTATCCGAGAGCAAATCCTGGAAAGGTCTAAAGAAAAAGTTACTGTGTCTTGGGCACCCTGGAACATTTTGAATGACACACATGCAAGCTTAGTAAGAAGCCATGAAATACAAAACTTGATCAGTATACGAAATCGTGAGGAGGAGGAAGCTGTCCGATTCTTCCAAGAGCGATACAGTTTCTCAGCGGAAACGCTGTGGAAAGATAGCCGAGTTCGCTTGGAAGCTAAATTGAGGGATGCTGGACTTATTAACAATAACTACGCTAGAAACGTGCTCCTCGCCATGCAGCCAAAAGACAAGCCACATTTACAATCTAACATTAAGTTTGACAATGATGACAAGGCATAAAACGAAATATTTTTTTGACGTCATTTTATATTCAAGAGCACACAAAAATCAGTACCCCCTGAATGCAATAATAAACGAAAATTGTCAAAGTACTGTTATCAAACTTATCAACGTCTTAGTTGAAACATAAATACAATATACAATATACAAATAATGTAAACGTGAGGTTCATGCTTTGATTAGGCTGTAGAGTTAGAGTATTTACCTTTGGGAAACGATATTTTGTCATTTAGATTTACTCAATACAAATAAACATGACTTTTCCATTATCATTTCTCTGTTTTTGTCTATTGATCTATTTGATCGTTCCACCCAGAACCTTGTAATTCTGCGTTCTCGTTCGCATTTCTTAATGAGAGTTTGTCGTTTTTGTAATTGTCTTTAGTCATGCTGTCCGTTCTGAAAAATTTCTCCTTGAGGAAAGGACATATTATTGCCAATCTGGACAGTGATCTCGAGCACTGTACAGTACTTACAAAGTTCAGGCCTTGGGCGATTTTCGCTAAGCATTGGGATTCTTTCCCGTTCAAAACGACGATGTAAAGGCTTGTGTAGAATCAAAGGCGGAAATGATTGAGAAGATTGTCGTGGGCTAGATTTCGTCGTCAGAACATACCGATAGGGATTTTCTCCAGTTTGTTCCTTTTTATTTATTTATGCACGTCAATTTTACAGACATTATCTTCGTGCATAAAAATTTACGTGCACAATCAATTGACTTTGTTATGGCATTAGAATGATATATGTATCATTCTAATGTTATGGCTCTCGCCAGGGAATACTTTTCATCATTTCCTTCAATGTCCCCATTACTTTGTTTTATTATGATTAAAAATCGCCTCAGCCATTTCCCGTGTCAATTCTTTAACTTTCTCCAGTACCCGTTCTTGAAGCTCTTAGTGTAGTTCTGAGAGTCTCTCTAGCCCAAGACGTTGGTAGTCTTCTTCAGAACCTCCGTGCAAACCTCCTCCAGCAGTTCGCCATCTTTCATCATAAGGTTGTTTTGAATGTGAGCTCATAGAATGAAACTTGCATGCCACTTCTCAAAAGAGGGCAACAAAAATTTCCAGTTCCTCATCTTCAGGAGCCAACGTCGATTGATCCAAAAAGAGTATGGTGATAGGTGGTATGCAAGGAATAACGATATCAACGACTGTGAGCATGATAATGACATTAGAATTTGTGTCTACGATGATCTATTTTTATTACTCTACCTAATGTGTACTTATCTGCTGTGAAGTAATGAAACAAAGTAATGCAAACAATATTTTGTCGTTAATTCTCATTCGAATCGAACTGTTGCTCTGTTGCTCTAACTCTAAGGCCATCGCTGCATCCTCTTCCAAAGCCTCAACAACAGCTTCTACGACATCTTCACCAAGCTTTTCTATGATTTCCTCAATAGGTTTCTGTAAATTATTCGAATTTAAGCTGTCTAGGTAAGTATCATGCAAATTCTAAAACTGAACAACTTTGTTTCGTCATACCGGCAAGTGTCTCTGGTTTGAATCTACATCCTGTTCATTTACAACATTTTCTATAACTTGATCGCTCCCTCTTTCCGTATCCGGCTCAGCTACACTGTTCAGTATACTTGGTGGTAGATTTCTAAGAGGGGTTTCTTTTTCGTTAAAATGAACTTCACGATACTCAATTGGTTGGGGTTCGACAGGATTCATATTGCTTGATGGATCCGGAAAAGCACCCGGCATTTGACCTGGATTTACTGGAGGTGGGTGCATCGGAGCCGGAGCTCCTGGAAAGGGATGTCCCTGATGCGGGTAGTTGGGATCGGGAGGCAGTACATGTGGAGGATACGCTTGGCCTGCCGGGGGAGGAGGCATGTTCGGTACTGGTTGTGGCGCAGGATGTGGATACATTTGACCTGGAGGAGGATGGGGCAAACCTTGTGGCTGTAAGTACTGTGGCGGCTGCATTCCTTGCTGTGAATGAGGGTCAGGCCCCGGAGGGCGCAGCTCCCCTTGCCATGGATGAGGCTCGGGTGGTCTCATTCGTGGATCTAAGGGCCTACACTGAGCAGAATTTGCCATGAGTGCTACGCAAAACACCATCCATAGTATATCGAGAGAAATAATAGGGAAATTGTGTCTAGAATGTTTCATTCTAATAAGGACATCAGTGCTGCTAATAGTTGTGTACTGCTACTTCGTATTTATTGGGAATATCAATAGATTATCAATAGCTTTCGTTAGAAAAGCCCAAATGACAAAGGTTTCGATGATTTTTGTCTTAGAAACACGAGATCAGGAAGGGGAGACGGTTCACGATATGATCTCTGCTGGGGTCGGGGGATCGTAGTAGTACCATTTCGTTTTGTACAACTCGGTGAATCCTGCTTTTTCAATCAGATTTTTGCTAGCGACATTCCATTCCTCAACTTCTGCCAAAACAGGTATCCCAAACTTTGAAGCAGCTTGCTTTGTTGCCCACTGTAGAACAATTTTTCCAAACCCCTTACGTCGGTGCTGTTCAGAAGTGTGTAAAATATTCATTGCCCCCAACGGGGATAATAGCACATTGCTAACCAAATCCTCTGCTCCATGGTTTGCTTTCAAAAACAATCCGGCACTGATGAGCCTACTCGTACAATTTCGTATCACCTCTTCGGAATGGGAAGCTCGCCAAGTCCACTGCTCTACGACCAGTCGTACATAATCTTTGTCGATAGGTTTAAGTTCGAACTCTGGCCCGGGTAAGGGTACATCCAAAGCCTTGGCCTTTTCCAAGTCCAACATGGCGAGCATTATTCCAGGGATGCCTTTAGTATTTTCAGTCTTTAGATTAGTATGTTTAGTTATCATCGCCTCCAAGTGTGGCCAAAAGGATCTCTGAACACAATGAAAGACTTGGGCTTCAGACCAATCAACAGCCTCGTCAAATGCGTGTATCATTTCTGAAGTGACTACAGTCGGTGTTAAGACGATGACGCCTTTCGTTGTATGAAACTATCAAAAAGCAAACAGCGATTAAAAGATACTGAAGCCAATACGCCAATCTTAAGGTCAGGGTATCATTTCTTACGTTTGGTCTTTCCACACAAAACACAAAGATTTCCGTGTTTCCTTCTTTCGGCTCTTCATCCTTGTATATAAAAAAATTAACGTCCACTTCCTCCGGAAACTTTTTTTGACATGCAAGCCGGCACAGCACAAGCATCTGCAATTCATTAAGCCAATAGCCATCTTTAGGAAACCTCTTCCAATGCAATGCTGAATTGCACTTTAGTGTCATTACCGTTGCTGTGAATCATAATCTTGTGATGTTATCTTTGTAGTTCAACGATGTGCATCTTAGCAGTGATGAGCTAAATGACAAATTACGTGCAAACTTACGTGAGCAGAGTTGGGGAGTGCATCGACCAATGCACGTTCAAGCTCCAAGAGTTCGGTCGTTGACGTTTTAAGGATGTTCACAAACCTTGATCCCATTTTGGCACGTTTATTTCCTTCTAAATAAAAGTTTAGCCTGGTTAAGCAAAGGAATCTTATGGATCTTGACAAATCAAAAGTATCTTATGTCTGTTTTAATTTATAGTATATGTGAAAAGCGGAGTAGGTATGATGAAAATAAGTCTGGAAACTGATAACAATTAGGCTGATTTCGCATGCCAGAATATGAGATCTGTTTACTGTCTATCCTGTAACTTGGGTCGCATGCTTACAGAATTCACACGCGCATGATGTTTTCCAAGTTGCGTTGCGGCACGTCTGACTGCATTACATCTTTAAATTCAAGGTTATAACAACCAGCCAATATGATGAATTTACGACGAGTCTAAAGGTGAATATGGAATCAAGTGGTAATGGATGGGATGATGAACAGAAATTATGAGAACTTATAGCTTTTGATTCCCTAGTGCATGCATGTCAAGCCAAACAGTTGCGACTCATGCTACGCTATCATTATAGCTTTTGATCGTAGCATTAGCCTGCCATTTTTCACTATTAAAAATATGTATTCAGCATTTCTTATCATACATGTTTTGTATTGTTAACCTATGTACCTGTACATTACTAGCATTTAGTGTTTACAGGCCTTCCTGACTTGTGCCCTGTGGTGGTTTGTCAAGCTTCAAGTGTGTCAGTGTAGCATCATCGCAACCTCATAGTACTTCGTTCGAAAGCTGCGAGTATAACCCTTTTTTGTTAGCGTTACGCAACAAGTTTGAAATTTTATAGGACAAGCCAACGGTCGCAAAATAAGGTACGTTTTCTAGCTCATTTGTACATTTGCAATTGTTCTTCGCTCTGAACTGTTTTCATTATGCAGGCCCTTATTGTACCTTTTTGTTTGCTTATTCTCAACCTGGTCGCAGTTGACCTCCTCCTTTGGTTGAACTTTAGCCTGCTCCAAAAAGACTGGACCACAATGGGACGAAGTGGAGCTAAACTAGTGAACCCAGACAGTACTCCACTGCCGTACAGCAAAACAGGGTACAATTCGTTTGAGGAATTCTACCCGTTCTACTTGGGCGAGCACAACAATCCAATATGTCGCCGTTTGCATATTGTTGGAACAACGAACTCGATACTGATCCTGATTATGTCTATCGTTACTGGATACTATCCTCTGGCCATCCTCATACTTCCACAGGCCTACACATTAGCATGGATCGGACACTTTGTCTTTGAAAAGAACAAACCAGCCACTTTTGATCATCCAATTTACTCTGTAAGTGTTACACTAGCTGCATATTATAATTACTAGAAATTTAATTATTATTTTTTTATTTATTTTACAGTTGATTGGCGATCTCAGAATGTGGTGGGAAGTTGTCAGTGGCCAAAGACGATTTTAATAAATATTTTTAAATCCTTTTCCAGAGCCTACATAAAGCCTTTGATTCTTTGATTAAGCATGATGTACAAAAACTAAAGCCATAATAATAAATACATAATCTTTTAAAAAGTCATGTAGTTGTCTGAGTTCACCTGGCTGACTCTACTCGTGCAATTAGAGTACATCCGTGCCTTTCTTTTTCACGTTTTCGGTTGCTTCACACGTAAAAGAAAAGTCGTCAGAGGTTCTTATTGGATTTCTTTTTCGTGTTGGTTACGCGAACGCACTCATGGTCGCAAGTAAGATAATCCAATTACTCCCTTTCTTCAAGGAGTCCAGTGGGACTGCAACGTGCACTCCAATTTTGCAAAAATAATTAAATTATTTGTCTTCATTTTGTCTTAGATAAAGTCCATAGAACTTTTGCAGGTATTTTTGGCAGGGGTATAAAAGTCATGCTTGCTTCCTGGAGAAATTCGCAGTAAGAGCTTCTCCTCTGTAGGCGTTCAAGTCCTTTGCTACTCACAGTGTTGTTTGCGGAAAGAAAACGAAGTTTGATTCCTCTGGAATTTTTAGCTTCAAAAGTTTCATTTCTGCTAGCTCACCAGTTCCAATAACTTGCAGTTTACTCTGCCAGATATTCATTTCAACTAGTCCTCAACTTTGCAAACGTTAAATTTTACAATGGCGTACGGTTGGGCCGCTCAAGGAGCTTCGGTCGCTGCTTCCGCAGCAGCCACCGTCTCTACACGGTTTGGCAACATGACCGCTGCGGATACGGTACTACCGGACATGCTCCACCTTGTTGACCCTTATTGGTGAGTGTTCCAAAAAATATCCATTTGAATATCCGCTATATTCCTTTCCGTGAGAGGAAATTGAGCTAATAATGGATGGCATTGTTTTTATGGATTTCCAGGTACCAATTCGCTCCGTTGAATGAATTGTGGCATAGCATTCTTGGCTTCGTCATGGTCATCTTTACAATGGTCTCGCTCGCCGGCAACTTTGTTGTCATTTCTATCTTCATGTCAACGTCAAGCCTCCGTACCCCGGCAAACTTGTTTGTCGTCAACTTGGCCTTCTCGGACTTCCTCATGATGTTGACAATGGGACCTGCCATGATTATTAACTGCTACTGGCAAACTTGGGTCTTTGGTCCATTCCTTTGCGAAGTTTACGGCATGTTGGGATCCCTTTTCGGCTGTGCTTCCATCTGGACCATGACCATGATTGCAATTGACCGATACACTGTAATCGTCAAGGGACTTAGCGCCAGGCCTCTGGATACCTCTGGAGCAATGGCCCGAATCCTTTTTGTCTGGTTGTTCTCTGCTGCCTGGACCGTCGTGCCTCTCTTCGGCTGGAACAGATACGTTCCTGAAGGCAACTTCACCGCTTGCGGTCTTGACTACATCAACCAAGACTGGACGAGCGCCAGCTACATCATCTTTTACGGAGCTTTCGTCTACTTCCTTCCTCTCTTTTTGATTGTCTACTGCTACTTCTTTATTGTTCAGGCTGTTTTCGAACACGAACAACAGATGCGTGAGCAAGCCAAGAAGATGAACGTCGCCTCCCTCCGATCTGGTGAAGCCCAGAAACAAAGTGCCGAGGCCAAGCTCGCCAAGATCGCTTTAATGACGATCTCTTTGTGGTTCATGGCGTGGACTCCATACTTGATCATCAACTTCACCGGAATCTTCGGAGCTTCTAAGATCTCGCCTTTGGGAAGTATCTGGGGATCTGTTTTCGCCAAGTGCATGGCCCTCTACAACCCAATCGTGTATGGAATCAGCCATCCCAAATACAGACAAGCTTTGGCTAAGCAGTACCCAGGATTGACCTGCCAGGGAGGAAACAATGATGACGAGCAAGAGACAACTACATCCAGAGTTACCACTACTGCTATCATCGAGGAGAAACCTGCTGCTTAAATATATAAGTAGTAGCATACAAATTTTCTTCAACTTCCGCAATCATGTACACTTTGTAACTAAAATAAGTAACCTTTTTTCTACATCAACTTGTAAAACGTAGACCTTTGATTTAGCTATTAATTAGGCAAGTCAAAGTTTTCAAATCTATTGAATTCATGAGTAGACTTCTGTTTTGCCACTCTTTGAAACTTGAACTCTTTCTTAGAAGTAGTTTATGAACAGCATGAAAATGAATTTTCAATAAAAACTATTAAAATACAAATATTCAATCTGAAAGGTTCTTTAAGATGCAAAAATTCGTAACGAAAGAGCATAGTGAAAAGGAGATGCTACGCACGTTATACCGAAAATCATGCTCATGATACTTGCAAAATTGCTTTTCAAACTCTACGTGCTTCTATTCTTATCTCTCCTGCTCGCATCTTTCCGGTGTTTTGCTCGGCGTGGATAATTTCCTTGATCATATTTTTTCGAACTGCAGCTCGAAAACAAGTCAGTCCATCGAAGTGGTTGCTTCATTCCATAGGCATAAACGAAAGGTGCTAGATGTCTGTAGCAGAAACGAAAAGTTTCTTCCGAAAAATATAAAACTTGAAACGCAGCGTGAGTTACAACGACATAGGAAAACGAGGAGATAAACGATGACGATATTGGGGGCAATCATCATGTTTGAAAGTTGTGGTAAACACTTCCGTCTTGGAGTGGTCCCGTGTAGTGGGAGGCAAAAGGTGAAGACAAGTTCAGAGTTGGAATGCTCATCTCTATTTTGTTTCGAGAACATCATGCTTTCAAAATTTCAGGAGAGAACAGTGACGAAAAGGTCTAAGGTTTAGTACAAAAGTCCATTTAGGATGAGCTCATTTAACTATAAATTTGAAGCGTGTGTGTGTGAGTTTTTGGGAGAATGCATCTAAACCGTAAACGTCAAGGGAAAATGGTGGAGTACACGATCTGTATATTTTTCTTGGCAATTGAACCGTCTTTAATGTGAGAGGAAGTTTGAAGGTTAGTGTAAATCTGTCAGCGAGTTTTAGTATGTCATACATTTTTGAAGAAAAGTTCATCTGAAATGGGAAATTTCACGAATAAAACGCGCACAAAGTGTTCAGTGCATATTTGGTCGTTCAAAATGTGTGGAACAGTCAGGGTTGTTGTGAGTTAGTAGCTTGAGCTGACTTTCGTGACACGCGCGCACTCCGGACGGTATTATGGCACCGGGCTCATCACTGGAGGAATCTAGGTCAGCTAGCCCTTCTCGGGCGACAACTCCACCGAGCAAAAAATTAAGAGCGAAAGTAGAAAGTCGGCGGAAGAATCGCAAGGACTTTTCTCCCATAAGCTCTACCTCACGAAAAGGGTCTTTGGCTAGTGAAAATGGTGGAAGTGGTCATGGGGCACACGGAAAGGTTCAGAGTAAAGAAAGCGTTGACAGAGAAAAGCAACGCCGTTTGATACTAGTGGCAAGAGCTAGGGACCGACGGGAGAAAGTTTTGAAAATTATTCGAAGGGAGAAAAAGGCTATGTTGTTTTCGTCTATGTTGGCGTTTTTGGCGTTGTTCATATGGTTTATAGCAGTGTTTACAAGTAGCTGGTGAGAAAACGATGCATATCATGAAAGCTTTCTATAAATTCTTTTAACTGAAGATATTTTGAAAAATGTAAATGTTTTTTCACAGGTGTATTGTCACACAAACAGAAGAAAATCTTGCATCTGCTTTTAACTCAACGAATGCGTTCGCATTGAAAGGGATTTTCTGGTATAGCAAAACTGGCTTATGGAAAACATGTTCGTACTACTACGCAAATATACGATCTTTAGAGATCCGGGGTAAGCTGAGACATTAGTAACACGAGAAAATGAATCATTTGGATAGTTTGCAATTATGACACATTTTATCTGTATTTCTAGTTGAATGTTCCTACTTCAGTATATTCCTCACATCCCGCGAAGAAGCTAATTTAGCAAGTCAAGCATCGCCAAACACGTTAAACCAGCATGTAATTGACTACACGCGAGCGCAAATATGCTTTGCGACTATAAGTGTTCTTCTTATGACAATGACTATTGTTGCTGCTTTCTACACATTCAAAAACTCTCGATATGTGTATAAACGTTTGGCAGCTTGTCTCTACTTTATGACCAGTAAGTCAAATTCATCATAACAGATAAATAAACCGCCGATTCGGTTTCCCTTCGGCAAGCTTTTATGATAATTAGTTTGAAATATGATTGTTTTACTTCCTCTTTCAGCTATTACTGTACTTGTTGTGCTGGAAGTTCTCGTCACTTCTGTATACTACTCCGAAGATCATAATCTGTATCCTGAAGGAACCGTTGTAAAATATGGTTAGTTTTATACGAAAATCTGTGTTAGTTTATTGTGTGCCTTTCAATTTATAGCTTTTAACTTTTCTCTCTGTTTCAGGATATAGCTTTTACATGGGATGGAGTGTATTTTTAGTTTACTTGATTAACGGATGCATTTTTGTTATCCTGTCGAGAAAAAGGAAATATGATAAAGACGACGATTCCGATGGGGGGTTTATCACGGGACGATAAGCCAAGCGGACCTTTTTGTTATAAAAATTAAAATTTTACCCTCTGTCATTACTGACCAAATTTTATATGAGTTTTGTGATTCAAAATGTAATAAAAATATCACGCGAAGAGAAATTCTTTGTATCAAATTGTAATTTCCCAAATTAATCGACTATCGAGAAGGTCACGAATGAGCATTTCATGATTTATTTATCTTGTAATAGCCAAAGTATCTTCTCTTGGATTACCTTTAATTAAGTTCAACAACAGATAAACTCCTACTCAGTTCATCGACTTGTATTATTATAAGTTAGTTAAATGTTATACAAAACTATCATACATTGGGCATTTCCATTGAGAGACATGATCATGATTCCTGACATTCAGGACAAAGTCACTGATGGGAGAGAATTACAACTTGTACTTTCTTTTTCCACGGAATATCATGTGTCAATTATGGCAGTCTGATGTGCACCGTACACTAGTGCCAGTTCTGTTTATAACGGTTAGTGTCAATCTAGTTTTTTACTTCTAATTTAAATGAAATAAAGTTGCGTTCTACTTGAAATTACCTTTAATCCTACTTAAATATTATTCCATTAAATCTACATGGCAAGTATAACAGCTATAAAAGCGCAGACGCGTCTTTACTTGTCTGTCGAAACTGTTTTTTATGCTCAATGATATATTTATTCTATTTCATGACCTTCTGAAACTGAAAGCGCTCCAGAAGCGTGTGATTCGCTTTCTGATTGATGAGCTTACAATTGGACAGGTGTAATCAACCTCGTCCATTCAATTGAAATTACGGTAGCTTTCAGCTCACCTGGAGAATCACCTTTCATCAACTTTAAAGAATGTTGAACGTGTCGATGCCGAGTTTTGCGGAATAGACTTTTTAAATGTAAAATATTCGTATGACAAGTGATGATTGCTAACAATCGACCACCAAACTAGCTAATCAACATAACATTGAAGACATTTTCCCGTCATTTTCGTATAAATACGGGTGTCTGGATGAGACATGTTTCATAACACTGGGTCGAGTGCAATTTTCTAAAAGAAGTGGACTGATTACATTCCAGTCTTTAGAAAATCCAAAGTTCCCATTTTTCCAAAAACGTAAGAAAAATCATTCAAGATTTTCGTGTTGTTATTTGAAATTAATGTGGTCCTTTTCCAAAACAGAAATCATGAAAACCATACTCATCTCTTTGGCCCTAATCGGGTATGCATATGCCACTACAACTGGCGAGCATACATCAGCAGGGTTCTGCTACGACGATGCCAAGTCTTGCAAACCTTCCGAATGGCCAGGCGTGTGCAAGACTGGACAGCGACAAAGTCCCATTACTTTACCCCCAATGACGTCTGCCCAGGGCTTCATTGGCTTAGACAAAAGTGCGTACAAGGGCAACGCGTTTAGAATACAAAACAATGGTCATTCCATCGCTTTCGACTTTGCCGGACAGGGACCACACGCCAAGGTTTTCACTTTCCCAGATCCTCTAAATTATGGAGTGTCTCGTCAGTACAAATTTGCCTCTGGGCATTTCCACTGGGGAGTAAGTGACTTGAACCAGGGTTCTGAACATTGTATTGGGGTTAAATGCGCTGCGATGGAGCTTCACTTGGTACATTACCTGGCGAACTATGGCAGCATGGCGGAAGCTGTTAGCTCTGGAGATGAAAGCGCTTTAACTGTCGTTGGTATTTTGATAAGCCTGAACATTGGTAAAAGTATTCTTGGCGGGGTTTCAAACGTCATGATGAAGGGACCCGCTGGTATCACTGCTGGAACTGGGCCTGCTATGAATTTGTTTAATAGCGTTAAGCTGGTCAATGAGAGCGAGCACGACTCCACCAAATGGACAACTGTCAATGCCCCATTGGACTTGAGTCCTTGGGTAGCGGAGGCATACAAACTTAGAGCATTCACCTACAAGGGATCTTTGACCACTCCTGGATGCAATGAGCAAGTCAACTGGTTCGTTGGCAGAGATTTGGCATCTACAAGCCACCAAGATTTGGAGATTATGAGAACCATTCCAAAGGACGGCGAAGGAGAAGTCCTCAAGAAGAACTACCGTCCACCGCAGCCCCTGAATGGCCGTGTCGTCAAAGTTGCCTATGTCACTACTAAGATTTAGCTTTTCGTCCGCGTTCCGAAGACATGAGCAGGGGCATGATGGGCTCATAAATTATGCAAGTATCAAAAATTTTCGTAATAAAGAATTGAAGCATCAAGTTGCATAGTCTTTGCAAAATTCAATTTCCCTAAACCTAACATTTTTGCTTCTTATTGAACTTTTTATAATCATATATTTTTATGAACGCAGTTGCAATATTCGCATACCGACAATACTGCATATATTACTTGTAATTATGATCTGCGATCGGATCAGTCACTCGAAATTGAACTAGAACCACCACGAATGTTACGACCGACCCCAGTATCTACATGAAAATAAATGCATGTCGATTATGAGCAATAGCAGCCTTCTAATTATATCAAAATTATATTTTGTAACGTTATATTACCGAGACTATCAACTGACGATTCAAAATTATAATGTTCAGGGGTTTCACACAAAAGTCGATTCCATGCATGGTCCACCGCAACTCAGAAACGATTTTGACAAACTGCTCCCAATGTCTAGAATTAGGACCCACATCTTTGCTTTGATCCACAATTGATAAGTCACACAGTGAAACCGTACCAAGCAGCCGTTCACCCTAATAAAAACATTTTCAGATCATTATTCAGGTGAAATATTTTGTAAATGCTGATAATATCCAACAGCACCAACCGAATTTTGTATACTTTCTCCTACATTGATCATCAAAACCATCCGATAAACACAGTGAATTCCTGTAATCATTAAACCCATGAGCCCCCTCTTGACTTAGGTGTTAAGGAAGAATAACGCATCGTGAAAGCCAATCCACCGAATCAAGTTAATTATCATATATAGGGACACAATTAACAGTGCAACAGTAAATACAAAAAATCCAAGTATGAAGCCACGGAATGCAAAGTTAAAATGGGCTACCAGCCTCCATAAAGCATGTAGCTTTTCACATGACTGTTCAAAACCTGACGCAATCAAAGACAAGTCACAGCCGTCAGATGCGTTCTCATTCACACTGATACCGGGTTTAGACAAAGTATAGTAGGTTTTCAGGACGTCCGTTCCAATCCGCTGCATTCTGTTTTCAATGAAACTGGACATGTAGCGCATAACAGCCACCACAAAGCAAATCGATATTTCTGCATAACAATGTCCGGCTTCCACGAACACGGCAGTTATAAATTTATTCTGGGTTATCAGATAACTGAGTGGAAAAATGGGATCATCGTCAGTAGTAATTTTGTCAACAAAATCGGCTGCTGCGACAATATAATTACTGGCGAGAACCACAACAGAGCCAAGAATAAGTAAGATCATCCCGAAATCAATAAATTTCACTGTGCAAGCCTCAACGTGAAACTTGTTGTCGTACATGGCCATTTTTCGAATCCCAAATATTACCCGGCCTGTCCAAAGGATCGGAAATATGGGCACCAATGCTCGGGTTATATGAACTCCAGAGAGAAAAACTGTAAACGCAAAGTCATCAGTTGGCTGGGAGCTCAACTGAGTGTCCACGTAAATGTTTATGTACAATGATAATGGCTGTAAAATTGACGTGCAGAAGTAAACGAAAAGGAACAAACTGGAGAAGAATCCTATCGTTATGTACTGACGACGAAATCTGGCCCACGATAAGACACAACTTTTTCCATCTTCCCAATCATTTCCGCCTTTGATTTTGCACAAGCAACTTAAATCGTCGTTTTGAACGGGAAAGAATCCCAATGCCTTAGCAAAAATAGCCCAAGGCCTGAACTTTAAAAGTACTGTACAGTGCTCGAGATGACTGTCCAGATTGGTGTCATTTCCTTTCCTCAGGCAGATATTTTTCAAAAAGGAAAGCATGACTCAAGACAATTACAAAAACGACAAACTCTTAATAAGAATTGCGAACGAGAACGCAGAATTACAAGGTTCAGGGTGGAACGATCAAATAGATCAATAGACAAAACACAGAAGAGTTGTAATGGAAAAGTCATGTTTATTTGTATTGAGTGAATCTAAGTGACAAAATATCTTTTGATAAAGGTAAATATTGTAACGCTACTGCCTAATCAAAGCATGAACCCCGTAGGGCATGTTCTTGCACA
>VICI01000195.1:0-51542 GCA_019593645.1 Akabosia matsudoensis
GTATAAATATGTTTGCATCGATTTTCAGGTACCTGCAGGAGCCCGAGTTCGTGTTTTAGGGATAATTTAAGTACGCCTACTCTGATACACATGAAATTTGGTACAGAGATGCTTAGTATGCAGAAGCAACAAATGATTGTATGTACATCTATTTTCAGGTACCTGCAGGTGCCTGACTTCGTTTTTAGGGATAACTTGAGCACGCTTTATCTTATAGACATGATTTTTGTGCAGAGGAGCTTGGTAGGCTGAGGCAACGGATAAATGCTTTTACTTCGATTTGCAGGTACCTGTAGGTGCCGTGTTTCGTTTTAAGTCGTAGTTTAGACATACTTTGTCTGATTGACATGAACTTTTAGGTGTTTTGTTCAAGGCTTACGCTACTTCGGTATTCCGTTGTACCGGTTTATTTTGTTTCGTACTTATACTTTCCACACGGGATGAAATGCATGACATCAAGAATTTAGCGTATGATGCATGTGAGTAAAGGCACTTTCTAAAATAAATAAAGAAATAAATTTGCGAACCACTACTGGAGGTAGCTGCAGTTATTTCGCATGTGAAAATCATGCATTTATAGTGCCGAAATTCAGCTGTGAGATCAGCAGCTACTGTTCCTGATGTCTTTGTCGATAAATCTTAATCGGTTCTCAATCTAATTTGCTCAGCGCCGCCGTTACAGTAGTACGTATATAATTTACTGCCATGTCTGTTTTGGTTCCCTTTAAGTGGCGTTGTCGTCTATAGGGAAAATTCTAAGCGACAGATACATCACTAATTGACCCCGCCTTCGAACATGATATTTGCCAAGTAATACTCGTAAGTGTACGCAAACAATGTTCCATGCATTAGCCAAGTGCAGCTTTTTCTTGTCATGAGAGAATAAAATCCTTCTCGTCCTTTTGGAATACAGTTGTAGTATGCTCATGACTGTCTATCAACTACAAAGTAAGTAGGAGTAATGTGCTGTGTAATTGATTAAGATACTGTTTTTTCTAATTTTAACCTTTCATTCTGTCCAATAAAAACGTAATAAAAGTTATCTTTATTGCCTAATAATAAGTGAGCAAATAGAGAGCAACAAGGAAAACAGTAAACGATCCATGGAATTATTTCCTTTCTTGGCAACTCCATCAACAACAGCCTCTCTAGCTAGTATTTCTTTGCTCATTTTTAATTAAAATGATTCTTCCGCGTTTTTAGACTGTGAGAGGCTTCAATTACAAAACAACTGTTTTATTCCCGATACTTCGTTTAGTCCATATGGATTTCTTCTTCTCAACGGTACCCATGAATGCAGTTCGGAAATTTGAAACCATCCAACTTACATTTTTCACCGGCGATGAATGAATATCAAATTAGTTTTGTCGGATGGATATAATTCGCTTTCGAATATTTTCCCCCTCTGTTCTTTTCGTTTCTTTCTCATCGTTAGGAAAGTATCGTTGCCAGAAAAACACGTTTTGACGCACGCAATAGGTATAAATAGACCGAAAAAACTATTTCTTCACAGAAAGAAACCGAGCTTTTCTTTCCTTAAAACTATTATCTATCCTTAAAAATTATACCGATGTTCATTTTCAAGAAAAAGAAAAGAAACAAGACGACGAGCCAAAAAGAATAAGAACCCATAATACTTTCCCTTCCCATAACCACCTCTGCGCTTCCTATTTTCTCTCATCCCGTAAAGTTTTTGTTTTCTAGTACCAAGAGATAAAATTCAAGGCAAAATAATATGCACCTTTTTTATATTCCAAGAACATCGTCTACCCATTTTAAGTTCATAGCTGGTCTTTGGTTGTTCTGTTTTGTTCTCATACACTTGAAAAATCCCCTACCACTCTACTATACACCAGGAGAAACGCGCTTAACGAGAGAGACAGTTTCCTTTCACGGACCGTAAAATAAATCTGCTACTAAATTAAAAAGTTGTAGCTTTATTACATTAGCATAAAAAGATTCAACCAAGTAAGTTAGAAACGATGTATCTTTTCGGGAAAAGGAGACAACGACAGCAGGGAGATACAAACTCTCCGTTTCACCTTTCTCCCTATTCCATTGAAAGCAATGGAGCAAAGTGCAATAGTTGCGTTGAAAGAGTATATAAACTGATTTAGTTGATTAGGGATGAGTAGTGTGATGGCAGGTATATGCGGAAAATCTGGACAGTGTAGCTGTACCCATCTTTTATCCAGTCACACCAAACAATTTGCCACGTGGATGGAGTACACGCTCTAAGATTTTCATCTGTCTCTGCAATTTTGTTACAGAAAGAGTTTATGTAACTGAATGGTGGTTTTCAGGATATTATGTTTTTGTCAGATGATGCGAGGGTGAAACAAAATTAAGATGGTGGAATAACCTGCATGCACAGTTTGAGATGCAAAACAAGCTTCTAATACATGTAAACTTGATAACCGTACGTTTTCTTGTACAAGAGTCCCAGATTCCGCATGAACTTTTTTATGCGTAGTATCCATTTTGATATTATCCCTCTTAGGGACACAAACATCTAGGAATTGCCGATACTTTGTCAGATGGATACGTAAAAGGTAAATCAGATACCCAGCCTGGTAAAGTTTATGTATTATGCATTTTAGTAAATTGATGCAAGTTGTTGGGTGCAAAGTAGTTTAGAGATCAATCCATTTTCTCTGGGTACTTAGCCATATTGATCCTTTCACCCTCTTCCAGTCGGCACCGCTGGGAAACAAGAAAAAAGTCAGAGTATAACTGATGCGTTTGAATGAAAGTTTTCGTCTCTTTCCTTTCTTAAAACCTTCTGTTTCCTTAGTCGGTATTAACAAAAGGCATATGCACGTTTAGTATTTTGTTTAGATGCCTTGAGAAAGCTGGAAATGCTGCTAGTGAATGAATAAATGAATGAGGAAAACAGTTTTCAGATGCATTCATTTCCTTCCGGTCTCTCCATCCATCTTCCATCACCATAACACCGACTAGACTCGCATCGCAATGGAAAGTGTGCACATACGCCACGTATACATATTTCCAGTGCAAACGCAAAAGAAGGGGCTGTAGTTTGAAGACTTAAGAAATTAAGTGGAAACGAGCGAATATTGTTGAGCTTAACTCAAAGAAACGAGGAAAGGGGAGAAAGGAAGCTAGTGCCAGTCTGCTGTTGTTTCTCTCAGAAAGAGCAGGGGTTTCCTGGTTTATCTGTTATCAAATATTGCTTCATTTTAAACTAAACTGTGTGCTCATAACATGATTGCCTCTGTTGAGGCGTTTTCTTCGAAAGAGAAGCGGTTTGTTTATACGATTATTATGCAATCTTGCAAGTCTTTTGCTAACCTACCTCCACACAGATATTTCTTTTCTTCTTGGATGTTTCTTATTCAAACCTGTTTATAATGCATCAACTTTAAAAAATGGTCCCAGAGGGAACATTGAATCAGCACACGGTATATTCTCAAAATGGCTTTATCCTCCACAATTCTAATCTTTTTATAGTGATTTCATGAAAAGCTTTAGACGCGTAAAACTGTTTAGCCATACACCGGCACTTTCATGTGTAGTTCTGCCATAAATTATTTCATAACGCTCTTCCCAAATAAAGGCAGGGATATCAGGGAAAGGTTTCCATGATCAAGGTGAACCAAGGGTGTGATCAGTGATGCATCCCAATTTTTTTTACTATAAATGCGTACTGCAAATCAGCTCGTGTAAAGAAAATATTTGGTAGTAGTGTAAGGGATTAGTGTGCATTTGACAGTTTTTAATGACACTAAAAATCGTAACATACTTTGCATCGTAATATAGAGTTTTAGAAACGATATTCGATCAATGTATCTACCTATCAGCATTTGCACGTCACATTTATGAAATCGTGAAAAGGACACCATTGAGAAGAAATCCACTTATAAAACATATGATGTCGTTGGGAGAAGTATAATGAAGAGGTGAAAGTAGAAATAGACCTGATGATTTCAGTAGAATGATCATTTCGTAGAAGACAAAAGGATGGTAAAGCTAGCAATTTGAAAGGGTAACATAGCCCTTGCACATTATACTTTCGAAAACAAAAAAGGTTGACGAATTTGCCCATTTTAATTCCATATTCAAACATGCAAACTTTCTGTTCAATTTCTTCTCTCTACCGTAGAATAAATAAAATTAGTGACTGAATCAACGTATATTTTAAATGTATCAAGTATACCGTTGGGAATAACATTGTAACGCATATGCATACTACCACACGGCTGAGATGTAGAAAGAAGGATGACGGAAAAATAAGAATAAAGACTTGACATAATCACGATTCCAGCCACAAACACAAAACCGAAAATGCTAACTCCACATCATCATTTTTCTTTTCCCTTTCCTTTCTGAATGATTCAGATGGGAACAATTCCTAATGTGCTGAAGGGAATATAAAATACGTAAATTGTTCGCTTTCCGACTTCCATCTTGTAGCTATAATCATGATGGTTGCTCTGCTACCACCAGTTTCAGCTGATGATCGTCTTTCCTGATGATAGCCATGAGAAGCCAAAGAATTATCACAATAAAAAGGGAGAAAGCTGCAGTTCTTCTCTTGTAGCTACACCACCACACTAGTAGCATCATTTTCATCTTTTAGATATTCTGATGATAATGATGGTTATGAGATGGAATCAAGACTTTTTGCAGAATGATGCTACTTCAGAGGACGATCATGATCATTGTCATAATTCCTTTCCATATCAAAACCAGAAGCACCAGAGAAACTTGATAAAAGTGGTCTATAGAGAGAAATGAGGAATAGTTTTGCATGCAAGTCGTCATGAAGGACAAACAAAGTGTGATTAGTCATCTTCTTTTTCCTCATTTCTTTTCTCACTGGCTGAGTTGAGTGAGTTGAGTCACAAGAATAATCAGATGAGCACTTTCTACATTTCAATGTTTCTGGTGACGTAAGCCATTGTTAATATTCAACCAGTAAGGCATCCTATAAAAAATGGTCGATTTATTTTTTTTCCCTAAAAGACGTACAGAATTTTGAGTTGAGAGTAACTCCGAGAAAGTTAATCGCTTTATATCTCGTCCCCAGCTTTTTCGTCATCCTGTCAGTGCAGTCTTCATTGTTTCATTCTTTTCACAAGAGAAAAGTGGCTAATCTGTTGAAAGGATACGGCCATTTTCGTAATGTCATTAGGAATACAGGATAAATCACGAAAATACGCATACAATTTCAGTCGCTTCCTTGAGATTCACCTATTGCAAAAACTTCTGAAGTAAGCTTTTCAGTATTTGCAGAGCGAAGGTTGAACATGTTTACGTAGAGAGCTTTTACTCTATTCTACTAAGTTATGCAGAACTTGTTGGATGACATAAGATGTCCATGGGAGGACTTCAAAAAGTGTTTGGCTCATAGAAACAAGGAACAGTACTACCATGATCTATTGAAAACGGAAGAGTGCTTAAGCATGCATCTCATATTCAAATACTAATAGGGAGCCATGAACAGTTGCCATGCTCTACTGTACATATGGGCAAAAAGGAAATGCAATTATTATAAACGGAATTTACAAACGATCAAATCTATGGTTTTTTGTCAATTGTCAGTAAACCAAGTATGTTTTCTGAATGTTCGTTACGTTTTAATTCATGCATAGTCCATCCAAGTGTAATGTCCTAAAGCGATTGCCTACCACCTCACTATTGTACATGCATGCATGTAGCTCTCACCCAACATTGTACATTTTGCCTGGCATTGTCTCGGCCGGTCGTCTTGGATTTGCAGAATGTAGGCTCGATAGAGTAAAACTTGAAATCATGTACAAACAATAAACAATGAAATGAAAAAAAAATGGTATTAGTATGGCCGGACTAGGGCTGCGCCGGGCGCCGGGTATGGACTCGGTACTCTGCCGGGTTCGGGCCTTTTCTAAGTACCCGGCGAGCCCCGGGTATCGAGGCCCGCTACCCGGGACTCGCCGAGTATTGAATTGTTTCACTTTTATAAAGGAAAACAAATGTTTAGCGCAAAAAGTAAACGATTGCAAGCGCTCAGGCGTGTCAACAATCATTTTAATATCAGTACCTCATCTTTTAAATGCTTGTTAGGAGTAATTCTCGACAAGAAACTAGCTTGCGACCTGCGATTGTGTGAGGAGCTAATGATGGAGAAGTGAACTTATACCTGAAGGATACAATATTCCTTGACATTTCAAACCCACACAGGACTCAGAGAAGCGATTCTTTAGAATATGTAAGCAAGTAGCAAATTCAACTTGCATTTGTAAAGCCCTGTTACTAGTGTTTAGAGTGAATGCTGGCCGCTTGGTATTCCTAGAACATAATCTGCGTATCTTGGACTACAAGTACGGGGATCGGGGAGGACTGACCGTTTTGTGACTGAATTGAAACAGTTAAATAGCAGTTAGGTCATTCGTTAGCTTTTTCACAAACAAATTATGTGAAGAAACTCATGTAACACGGTGTTCCGGTCGTATTTCCTTCAAAAATTAATTTATCGAGTACCCGGCGAGTCTAACCCGGCCGGGTCTCTGAAAATTTAAAAATACCCGGGCCCGGCGAGTCCGGGTAATTGGTGGACTCGGCGCAGCCCTAGGCCGGACTATATTTTGACATTTCTTCTGATGATAGCTTAAACCAGCTGATGGGAGTTAGGTAGCGTAATTGCAAATGTTTATGGAAAAAATACCCAACTCAGCAAAATAAAGAAAGTAAAACGTAAAGAATTAATGTAGTCTAACCAAAAAAATAAAACGAGGTCGACTTTTATTTATTTAGGCGAGGGATATCTCTCTAGCGTGCCTGCTTCAAGAGCGTACGACTCGTTTTCACAGTAGTTCCTTATGGAAAAGAAAAAAATCTCTTAAGGTACATAGAACTTCAATAACATAAATAGGGGTCCATTTCTCAATAGGTATGTAAGAAGCCAGTTCATATAACGTGAGTAACGTACCTCAATGAAGTCGACTTTCTGAATAAATCTCTAAATCGTTCTCTTCTTTGATGAATACGAACGAAATAGAAAAGGTCTTCTTCACAAAAGGATTTTTTCGTTGGTTTGTCGATTTCATGAGTAAAAATTCATAGTACCCATAAGCTGTATTCCGTGGTGATTCTGTACAATCATATGTGTAACTATTTCGCTCTCTCTCTCTCTCGGAGAAATAAAAAATGTGATCCAAAAACTTTTAGCTAAAAACTACTTGCTGTTGCTGTTGAAAAGAGAACATACAAGGCAAAAGAGAACTGGAGTAGTTTGCCTAGTACTTCTACTTGTCCTACTGCCTGGCAAACCATGAAAATTTTATGATGCACTTCGCTTTCCTTGAGAATCTATGAATATGATGGGATATTCCATTTTCCTGTGTTATGTTTTCTTTTTGAAATAATATCGCTGAATGTAAAATGTCTATATGTACAATTTTTATTCAGCTTTCCGGATAAGCTCCTACGTAGATTTATATAACATGTGTTTCTCATCAAAGTGGTTGACTTAGTCTTAGATCGTGATCATTCATTTTGTAGTATGAAAAATAACACGCTTAATATGCCGCCACGGTCTATTAATAAGAGTAAAAATGAAACTGTTACCGCAATGACGATGGTCGAATCGATGTGCATCTGACGTTAAGTATGGATCATCATCATGTGAATTCATGTATAAAAAGAAGTGTACTAGCATCTTTCTACAGATAAATATTGTTGAATGTTATAAGAAATGTCATGTCTGTTACTTGGAATTTCGTTACCCCTCCCCCATTATTTTTTAAAACGGAAATTTTGATTTTCGTTTTTTCGTTTTGAAACGTTGTAAGGGAAGTTCTCTAGCTTCGGTCCATTTTCCGTAAACATAGAATAAACGGAATATAAGAATCGGAGCAGGTACCATTCTACAATTACCCGTTTTTGTCCGAATCCCTACAATTACCAATGGAACTTTTAATAGTTAATAGTCACCAAACATTGAACATTGTCTCCGTAGTTAATTGAGTTTAATATTTATCTTTTAACTCGGTTAGTGTTTTTCGGGCGGGTTCAACGTTCAACGAAAGTTTGTGAATGAAACGAATGAAAGTGTCTTTGAAAGTTTTACGTTTCTTTTGGAGGGTCTGATCTGATGAAAACGGAAGGAAAAAAAGTACTCTCGATGCGCAAGGATTACCACATACTATAAATACGTTAGAATAATTTTCTTAATTTATCATTTATTTACAACGTATGTCTCATGATGCAAATAACTAGATTTTAATCATAAAATCAAAAAGTCCTTTTTGTCAGATGAACAGAGTTGAGCTTCTAGAGGATGAAAATACACAATAGCTCTGAAAAGCAATTTTCTTGTTTACCATAGAATCTAAATTACATCAACAAATCGCTATCTGACGGTCGGTAATAATGGAAACCATACCCCACCGTTTTCTCAACTTTAAGTAAACACACAATACCGAGGAGGACGAATATGATAAAGAATGTTACACTGATACTTCCATACCTTTATTAACCAGATTTGACTGTATATACAAGCAATGCACATATAGGTTTTACGGGCACTTCGAATTGGCAACCTTTGAAAAGAAACACGACAAAAAATAAATAGTGACAGAGGAAGATTACACAATTGGACGAGAAGCGACACATGTACTTTTTCGACTAGCAAGTTTTTCCTTCATCCTTTTTCAAAATCCAATTTCATGGAACAGAAAATGGCACACTTGGCTGATCCCAAAGGTTCAATTTTAATTTCATTGCGTTTTGTATCTTTCCCTCTTGATCTCTTTCCATGTTTGTCCAATGTGTGCGCAGAGCTTAGTGTGTATCGTCATCATCACTACAATTTACATTCAGATTTCAATCTGGGTAAATGGGTTATTCCTGCCTCTTTGCTTCTGAAACAGTTATACTGATGCTAGCGTGTAGACAACAAAGGATCTTTAATTTTCGAAGCAGAAGAAGTATCGTTGGAGCTGCTACAATGTAAACAAACCTAGACCATTACGACCGCCATCGTTCCATGATTTTAGCACGCTGGTTCCTCTGAAGCAGCATAATTTAGACAACAAAATATCATGAAGTTATCAAATTAATAATTAACCAGCAATCGCTTGAAATAAGCACTGACTTTGATTATAATATCCCGATAAGTGTATTATTTTTCGCAGTACACGTGTTCACACGATTGGAGGTGCGTTTGTTGTAATTTCAAATCTTTTGTGGTAGCAGTTTGTCACTAAAATTCTTTTTGTATCCTCGGTTTCAACGTGTGCATACAAATAATTGAATTGGATTTTAGTTGTTTTCATGTCCTAGCTGGTAATCTTATCCTAGGAAGGTTTAGATGAACAGAGCATGTGAGCCGTCCTATATTATTGAGTATGTTGAATTATATCTATACTGAAAGAGGATCTATTTTTCATTTCTTGATATAGCATTTGCTATTTTTTGTACATAAAACGTTTTTTTATCACTCGACAGATCAAGGGCGATCCGGGGTGTAAAGCCTTATAAAAAAGTACGATAAATGTTCCCATATAACAGCATTGCCCTTATCGTCGTTATGTCTTTCTCTGACTTTCCTTCCTCTTCCACTTATTCTATATCCTCTGGCTATCCAGAGACAAAAATAATGGTTCTGCATATATATAGGTTAAAAGGAATTATGGGGATTGCTTTTTATGTTTATCGATTTTTGTATAATGCTCCAAACGACACTATATTTGTCCTTTACTCGCGAAAGCGGCATTTTCTTACAAAACATAAAGGCCGGAAAGGTACCGTGTTGTACGACAGTGTACAAACACCTTTGACTTGCCTTCTTTATTCCAAAACAGCAAGGAAAGCTCACTTAGCATTGAAGGCTTTCTCTCTTCGTTTTTCTTACAAGTTGCGTGAAGATATGGGTTTTTTTCGCCATTAGACTATACGCATGCTACGTTTTCTTTCAATTTTGCGCAGAAATTCTGTTATAATCCAATCCTATTTATATACACCCTACCATTTTGTTCAAATATATGGGAAGAAAAACAAGAAAGTGAAAATTTGGAGTAGGTAAAATAATGGTCATAAACCATGGCATGACTCCGGTGAAATCGCATATTATCATGAATATTTTCTTAGGTCGTTGTTACCATACCGGCTGCTGAATTTATTAACAAGCGAGAAGTATTGTACGTATTGTATGACTTATTGTCTTTGCTATGATTCCCTATTTCATATGCATCCTAAATACCTTTCGGATTGTATGCTGCCATGTGATGATGACCTTTGAATTTGTTTGTTCATACTTCGTAAACCCTTTATTTGTAAGAGCACATCGGACAAATAGCGCAATTTTTAGTATTCTACTTAAATTGTTTCGATGAGCATCTTCTCGATCACACAGACGTGGTGTATCCCCGGCAGTCTAACATCAATCCACTCTGTTCGCTAGCCAACTATCGTACTAGCCCCCACAGAAAAGTAAAGTTGATTTCGTCTTTAAGCCAATTCATAGCATCCCGGTAACTTCGTTGCGGTTTTAAGCTGCTCGTAACATACATTTTTTTGTCTAGCCCAGTTTTTATATCGATGAAACGTGAAAAAAAGAAACATAAAAGAAAATAGAATAGAAGGTTTTTAGATTGGGAAAATGTAGACAATGTTTCATTTGAAACAATTAATAGACTAATCTAATTTGTATACTTTTAAGAAGAAAACCACGAAGTTACCCATTATTGCCGGGTTTTGAAGTGAGTTCATCACTTGTAGTCTGCTGTGTATAATCTGCTATGGTGTTTACCATAATGGTATTTGGCCCCTTGCAGGGTCATTCTCACAGACCTTGCAGGAACCAAAATTTTCTAAAACACTTAAATAATCAACTGATTAAATCATTCTTTAAGTAAGAACTAGCGTTTTGCTGATGCTATCGTTGTGTGAGAATGATTTCAATTAATTTTAATTTCATAGTGTTTAAAAAAGGCAGGTATTCAGTTTTTTAAACAGTCAAGTAGCTGGTTGAAGGGGGATGTTGAATAGTTGGCTAGATGGCTGGAAGGGAAAGTTGGCTAGTTGTAGATAGATTAGATTTGGAGTTACTAATATTTTAAAAGTCTGTATTTCACATTTTGCATGCTTAATTGACCCGTTCATGTATGAAATAAAGTAAAATATATCACATGCGTCTTTCGGTAGTGAAAGACATCCGTTATGGTAAAAGTTTAAATGGAAATTGCAGAGTGAGAGAGAGAGTGAGAGGGAGATAACTGCGTATATGCAGAGTAAGTCGAAACATGAGAGAGCAACTGGTAAAAAGGGTTTTGTACATGTTTCAAAAGAGTGTGTTTTGTAGCGTAAGTAATGTTTTACTTCATCAAAATTATACGGTTATGTGAACATGGTTGTCTCAAAATCAGATGGTGGCAGAGTGGCAGTACCACCCACGACGTATGATGTAGGCATTAGTATCGTAATAATTTGATACTGAGCCTAGCTACATTGTGCCGTAACATTGCGAACTAGGCTTGTCAGTCCTTCGTAGTGATGCTGTTTAAAAGAATTTAACAAACAACGTGTATATCAAATAGCAAATATGCAACACTTTGTCGTTACGGATATTGATCCTCGAATCGTTAGATTCCGAACCACCAGGAAGGGTTACATGTATGTATTTTTAGGTCCTCTACTTTGATTAAGGTGCAAGAAATTTATAAACAATGTGAAATGTTATTTAACACAAAATGTATTCACTGTGTTCATGCAAGTGTCGACGAATATAAAAATGAGGCTGATGGTACGCAGCACACTGACAAAAATCTTTAAAAATTTTCAGCCGAAGTAAATGTCGCGAATGACTAGATCATTTATCGACCGAACATGCCATAGAGCATGATTTACCTCATTAAAGTTAGGCGTGTCCATACGCGATTGCTTTTCACAGAAGCCAACTAAAACTACTTTGTTACATCATGGAAAGTACTGGTACACCAATCTTTTCCGCAACTGTATCCGTTAATTCATCGACGAAGTGAACAGACAGGAAATAAATTATGCCGGCATAAATGATAATGATAAGTTTCTGCTCAACATACTTTTAATGCACCGCACACTTTTTACTTATCACGGTTATTATTGAAATTGAATGTAGCATATGCAATACCCTTTAAAATACTGGAGGAGGAAAGTTGGTGAATACAGATTTGACGCTCGCCACGGCAAATGACTGTCGTCGTCTCTTCCCTACTGAAACAAGTTCCTATTAATCTTGTCTCTTGAAACTTATGTATGACTGAATGCTTTAAATGATGACCCTGACACATGCTTACACGAAACAATGAGTTTGAAACATGTATTATACGTTCGAAATATAAAAATGATAATGGATGAAGAATTGTTAAAACTGGAGCATAATAAACGTGACATGCCGTAACAGATAAGACGAATTTCCAACAGTTGTGCTCACATTACGATTTACTTAGTTCCTATTTTGAGCATCTTCGATGCTGTGATACATTGATTGCCCCGGCATGCAATGTGAGGTATGAAGTAGTTGGATGTATCGGTTAAAAGTCGGAGTAAGAAACAGTCCAAGAAATAAATGAGATGGCGTTATTGCTATTAAGTTAAACTGACTCTTTTACAGCTTTAGCAATAAAATTTCTTTAAACATGAAAGTCCATCATCTGTAGATCAACATCCTAATTGCACATTAGTTGTGCGCACACAACACAAATATAAGTTAGTCTTTTCATAAGGTTTACTTTCAATCACAGGTCGCAAGCTTATAGACTACGCAAAAGGACAAATGAGGAGTAGCCGGTTGCACAGGAGTCAATAATGTTGCAATGTCTATGAAAATTTTACCTGTATATGCCATTTTACCACAATCTTGTGTGCATGCGACAGAAAAGGTTGACAAATGACGCTCCAGTTAATATGCGATGGGTAAGCTTTCATGTAAACGATTTGATATTCGGGTACCCTGGTTGATGGCAGATGTGATCTAGACCTTGATCCTTTACTGTAAGCTAAGAAATACGGGTAGAATCTACATATAATAAAATGATATACGAAAAAGGGATAAAAACTAGACATACATAATTGGCAAGTTGTAAAGACACATAGTACTGACATCGAACAAGCATTCACCCTCAAATCTGGAATCTCCTGAGAAGAACTCATTCTCTGACAGTCAAGTCAGTCAACCGAACAAGCATCTTGTTCGACAAGACAAAAAAGGACAGAGTGTACTACTACTGGTGCTCCAAAAAATAAAAAAGCTACAACCAAAAAAATGTAGGAATAGGACATGTTAGAAAATGGAAAAGTTATTTTCGTGGCCCATTGTGAATCCGCATTTTCTTCGAATCGTTTCGGCCCAAGTCCCCATCGTTTTCATACATTCGTTCATAGTATAACAATATAATATGAAGCACAGAAACATATGATAAGTTACATATACTCATGAACCTGTCGGGTTTGCACTTTGTGGCGCAAGCAATGTGCAACTGTTGGATGAAAAATATACTTAATCCGCCATCAATTTTCGCCACCAAGTTCCGTGCGCACTTGTGTGAGCTAGTAAATTACAGTGCTATTTGCATTTGATTGGTGTATGATTTAAGTCACTTATGATCTCTGACGGTGTGGAATATTCTGGCAAGAAAGATTTTTACGACAGAATTGTCCCCCAAAGGCCTATGTAATAATACCAATAAAACCATATCAACTTAATTTCAGATTGATCTCATCAATGCCTACTATGTGGCCATGGTAAATGTTTGCACTGTGATGCACAACAGAAATGTATGTGGAAATATTTGTGCGAGTCACAAAATTGACATTTTTAGTGGACGAAGACAAAAATTCGGAAGCATCTTTTTTTCAGTTCTAACATTAAGAAGTGTGTATAGTATTTCAAGTAGCCCCTCTTCAAAATAAGCTCAACCAAGAAAAATAAATCGGGGTTTTTGTTCCATTACCTAATTCGCTTTCAGGCTTGTGGCTAGTTGTATTCTTGGAAGACATATAATTGAGCTGATTTTTTTTTTCTTTAGATTTTGCTCTCATCCGTGAGTCGAGTGGACCATTATGAGGATGTCGAGGTGGACCCTGGCTTTCCCATTCTACAGGATACAATTGTGGATCCTCTTGGTCATCATCTCTACGTTCTCAGCACTAACAAGGTACTTATTCGACTATGATATGTACATTTATGTTGTATGAGAAATCCAGCATTTTATGTCATCAATGAGAAACACCATATTTTGTACACATCCGCGTTTTCAATACAACAACGTTTTATTAGTTTTTGTCATACTCAAGTCATATTTTCGATGGAAAGTTCCGACCACAAACTGTGACCATAATAATCGCCATTATCGTTTTCGTTGTACCTATCACCCTAATAATCCCATTCACAAAGGTAAACGAAGGATGCGAGGGGAATATATTTTGAGTATCTAGGTAGCACGAGCTTTGATGATGATTATTACAAGTGCGTGCTGACGCTGCTGCCGATGATGGCATTCCGAACCCTACAACACACTTACTATTTTTCAGCCCTTCTTATTTTCTGCCATCATCATTTCATTTCATTACTGATCTATTCCATCTCTCCTCTCATCATTTTGTATCCGCACCATCAAAGTGAATAGGTCTTCAACATTACAACCGTAATTTATAGTAAACATTTCTTATTCAGTTTCCCTTTTTCTCTTCTTTCATCAACTTAACTATATCCCTGAAGTATATGATGGACCTATTTCCAGAAAATAGGCTTTGGAGAAGGTTAGGATTCTCTCCAATGTTATTGGTCGCCATGGTTGTTAGCTACCTTATAAAATTACCATAATCGGTTTTCCTTCGCTGATCCATATTATACGCATTCTTCGACCGCAGAAGGCTAAGCAGAGGTGTATGAAATATCTATATTAATGGTAGTACGGAATTCGCGTGCCGACAGCATTTATGTGAACTCCTACTTTCACCTTAGGTTCCAGCCTTGTCTGATGGTGTATCTAGTGTAATATAGACCGACTCTAAACTAGAATTGATTTGATTATGATGGCATAGCAGCGAGTTTGCAGAATTTCAATCTAAGTTTATAAATACACTAGAAGTGCAGCTTCTCAAAATCCACTAAATATACAGCGAATGTATTGTCGTCCAAACATGATTTTCGGAATGAATGCGTTTCGTTCACCTTTCCGAGGTATGATAACTTAGGTTCAGTCAACGATAAAAATACATACAGGCACAAGTAAGACCCTGAATAATCACAGCCCGAGTCTTGGAACACTTTTTAGCAGAAATATCAGGCTAAAAAGGGTACCATCGAAAAATATTATATTTCTTGGCGTATGACTTACGAAACTTTTAACAGAGCTTCGCCAACTTTAGCTCGTCATATAAAATAGAAATGAAAGCAATGGATTCTGTTGCCAGCTAGCAAAATAAAATCTCATTGAAGCATCTTTCTTATCAACGTAGGATCAGTTCTCTTTTCGACAGCAAACTATCTGGAAAGTTTAGTGGACAATTTTTGTGTACATATAAATGACATGTTTCAGCCGTAGTTTCCACATTTATTTTGTGTTCCTATAAAATGTTATAATATTATATTGTACCCCTATTCCAACTTTCCCCCACCTTTTCCTCCATTAACGTATTTTTCTGCAAATATTCTAGGAATAAAGAAGGAGAAAAAATTTGGTTAAAAAACAAGTTTGAATTGACGACCATTCAGTGCAAAGAAGTAGTAGTGCTTAGTCTGTCCTCCCTTCTTTCTATTCGGCGAACTAGATATGCTTCTCTACCATGAAAAACAAGTTGAAGAGTTAAATTTGAGAAGGAAGAAAACTTGTTCTCTTTTCTCTGCTGCTACAATAAAAGTAACAAAATGAAAGAGTAAGTAGTTGGAATAGTTGACGAGAAGTTATGGGTATTACTTTTCCTACTATAAAATATAAAAAAAAGTTGCAACAATTTTTCGTCCGAAAAATGTACTCCTTGTCGGTTTCCTTTAGCTATTTTTTTGTAAAAGGAATAAGAAAGTGGAAGGGAAAGGAAGGTTTGGCTTTCAAAATGTGTATAAAAACTTCTTTAGCCTGGTGGACTGGAAACTACAAGTGGAGTGCATTTTCCCTCTGTGCTTATAACATTTTCAACTAATCGTTGTTCCACTGCACTAAGTTCAAACGCTTGTTGTTGTGGTAAGGTTGTTTCGTTGCAAAATAACTCTACCGGAAATTACATTGGTGAATTGATTGCTCTTGAATATATAAAAAAATGTACCGTAAATAAACCATAACAAGTTTATTTTCATTTCACGCCAACTTGCATTTCGTCATGTACTCGCTAGAACTGAAGACGGTTTTGATTGAAACATGTGTTGAATGCTTATTTATCTATCAATTTCTACCGTCAAGTGATTAAGTTAGTATAGAATTACTAGAATTACCCATGAGCCGATTTAGGGATTTAGTAAAGCATACTAAATCCTTGTTACAGACAATAATAATATGCATTCATATTTAAGTTCTTCAATTTTAATCTTTTTAGGCAAAGGCCTTTTACGCCTGAGTTCAATAGAAAGTGTTTGCACAGAACTTATGCTGTCACAGCTTCTGTCTAGTTCGTTGTCTTTCGATGAGATGAGAGTGCAAAAATTAATTATGTGCGAATTGTTATAAAAGAAGAACATAGTAAACATTTAGGTTGGTAAAGCCTTTATTTAGAAGTCTCATTTAACACTTTTCGATAAGCGTTCTGAGATACAGTGTGGAATGTCGTAAACCTTATGTATGATTTGCAAAAGAACACTAAATTAACAAGTATTCGATGAAAATGCGATACACATATGTACATATTGGCTACGGATGCAACAGCAAGATTATATTGTGTATGATGATGACAACTGTAGTGGCGCAGTAGCAAGACCATAGGGTAATCATATTCACGGACTCTTTCCTCGCGCTTTATTTCCTTTTTTATAACTAGGCTATCCTTTTTTGTCCGAAGAATGCACAGTGATGACTAAAAAAAAGATTTCGTTGCATCCTGATCTATTAATATAATTAACGTATCGTTCAAAGCGTAGGAAATAATATGTATACTAATTATGGATGTCTTGGTTTCGGTTAAGTTTTCCCTCGAAACATTAGACAAGGCAATATAGATAAGCCATTAGGTGAGTACCTAAAAGTAAACAATTTTACGAAAAGTATGCATATGAAAAGCTTGACACATTGGGCCGTTTCCCTTCATATATAACAGAAAAAAATTGTGCAGAAAATTTAGGTAACTCAGCCGCTGTGCGTGGTGCGCGAATGGACTGTACGTGGTTTGCATGCTGCGTGGAAAAATATTCAATGATTTCCAAGTCCACAATGTAATGCAATCCGGCAGTTAAATATAATCATAACTCAAAAAGCAAACGCGTAGATCATCGTCGCAGTACTATTGACCACGCTGCAAGATGCTCAGCAATTGTAACCACTATTGCCAAACTGCTTTGGCGTTGATAAAACGCAATCACAAAATATGCCGAAAAGACACCATAAATAGTGTAGCTGCTAAACCCTAAATTTCTTGAATATCATGCAATCGTAGTGACGATTTCTGAACATCTTGGAGCATACACTATAGTAAAGCTGCAAAACTTTCTATCTTGTATCGGAGGGAAAACTAATGTCGTGACTGGGGATTATATAATTGTATAATTAAGTCGTGGGGAGCCTGACCATTATCGTATCTCATTTTAATTACCATGTGGATTCCCATATTGATTTAAGGAAAATATGTACCAGGACATCCGGTATTTTCATTTTACCTTAAAAAGTTTACCGTTTGAATGACAGTTCTAAATAATAATGAAATTCAATGTTTTTCTGGTTTGTTTTTTCGCTAGTTCTATTTTTTTCATTACATTTTTATTCCTCAAATATACAACATGCAGTGCCTTTTTAGTGCAAAAGGTTAGCTCGTGCGTGAATAAAGGGCAACGTCAGAATAGGTTTTCAGGTTTATGCCCCTTTAACCATCATACGAGACGTGGAGCTCCATGCAGGTGTGGGGAACTATGTCCTACGTTATGGTTGTCCACACAGTCACTATGGGTAATAGTTTTTTCATGTAGTGCAGTCTCGCTGTTGTCGATATAATCATAATCATTATCGTACGTGCGTAAGTATGAAATTTCCAGGACATGTGGCGGTTAAAGTCTAATAGTCTGTCTTTACAGAAACTTGGGTTTTATTAGTAGAAGTAATAATACGGCATTCTATGTGATGTTTGTGGTACATTGATACAACCTACTTTTCCAAAACTACACACACACACACACACACCTACTTTCTCTTTGCCTCTTTTGAAGTTAGATTTTCAAAGAGCACATAGAAAGAATTGTGAAGTAGGAAAGCACACATTCACTGGAAGATTATCTCATTGATTTTCCTCGTCGTATTAACAACGCTGGAGATTTTAATTTTGTTTTCAACTTTTTGAATATCCGTACTGAAAGAAAGTTATCTGTCAGTTAGAATAACTATGAATACTTTTGTTAGGCACATGCATACACACGTAAATTATGCAGGCTTTGAATAATATTTGACAGGGTTTGCAATAAATTGAAATCGCGGTGTCCTGTGCTATTTCACCTAGTTCCTCAACGACTTGAAATGTATGCAAATCCTAGATGACTTGATGTTTCATGTTCTTTCGTTTTTCTTTTTAACGCAGGTTGTTAAAATTCGGGTGGAGCAATGTGAAAGACACACAAACTGTAGCACCTGTCTAAACTCAAGAGATCCCTACTGTGGATGGTGCTCCTTGGAGAAAAGGTAAGCTTTCTCTGTTTTCCTTAAATAATTACGAAAATATTTTCCGACTCGAAAAATTTGAGCTTTTTCTTTGCGAGTTTTTAAACTGAAAACCTGTTGGAACTCCAAAAACAAAGAAAAATCACAAACTTTCAGGGACGGAGAACATAGATTATTAGCATAAAGGATAAAAAGTTTAAGTACCAAGAACTATTGTATTTTTCTCTTCTTTTGGTGTTGAATTAAATGATTCCGTATGAATATAAAATTTTATGCGGTATAAATAATGCATGATGCGGCGCTTAAAGTAAACACGATATAGTTAACATTGTATGGTAATGAACATTTTTCTCTCACGAGCTCATGTAAAAAGTATTAATTTTTCCTTTCCATGAAGAATTATTTTCCATTTAATTTCATAACAACTTCATGCTGTTGCTGCAAAAGAGCTTGGACATTTAAAGCAATAATTATGTGAGAATTGAGAGGGATCTAGGGAACTACACGCCAATTGTAGAACGAGGAAGAATGAAATGATAAGATGACGTATTTGCATTTTCTGTAAGTGATCTTTTGCAGTAATATTATTACAATCAGAAACATTGAAATTTTCATTCATAGAGTTAACTTGCACAGGGCAAAATTATGACTATTTTTCTCCATGGCGCGTATTAAGAGACAGAGTGTGAAAAATATACTTTGAGTTAGAGACATATTCCATCAATTGCAATAAAATATACGTGAAATCTTCAGTCCTGTTAATAGAATGCTTCAGAAACATAAGAGGGTATCCTGACGTCAATCACATTTTCTGAGATTTAGTTTTATCATAGATGAGGTCTAAAAGATTTTGTATTTTGGAACAGGTTTAGTTATCCAACGGCATTTCTTGATAGTACCGAAAAACACAGTTTGTGTTGCATCCGCATTGTTTATGCCATTGGTGTCTTTTAACAACAGAGTGCAAAATGGTTCCCTCGCCTCGCCCTCTTTTACGGATATCAATGGGAAGGCAAGCAGTGGAAAAAGATTGTCGTGCAAAAGAGTAGAGAATTACTTTGAACTAGGAATCAAATTAAGCCTTTTTGTCTCATTCTAATTTCCATTTTCTCCTTCGCTTGCGTCTTACATAACTTGCGTTTTTCGAAAATAAAAGAAATGACTGAAACAGTAGGCTCATTCGCCATTTTCTAGATTGTAGTTTTTTGTTGCTATTGCCAAGAGATTTCGTTAGACTTGTCCTATTAAGGTTTATTTTAGTCTTTAAGAGTATTTCTACAAGCTAGGTTTAAGTCGCATTTGAAACCTACGCTTTTTATAACTCAACAATGTCCTCAGTCGGTAGATAGTCTGTTGTTTTCTGTTTATTAACATATACAATTCACATTCCCATTTGTCTCACCATTCCTCATCTGGAAGAGGGGAATAATTTACATGCTTATTATTTACTTACTTAGGTTAAACTGGGGTCGTTTTAGGTGTGGAAAGTGTAGAAATTTTTGAACTAGAGGCATTTATTCATGCCATCTGGAAAAAGTCTCATACGCACGTTCGCAAGTAAACAAGATGACTTTGATATCACCTGAAAGTAATCGGCACTAGAAACCAGAGATGCGTCCGTAGAATATAGTTTGACAATTCTTCAGTCGCCTGTCGTTCATATAAAATATTCTGCTTCGTGAAGGAAGAACTCCGTTTAAACCCAGAAGCCAATGAGCTTCTGAATATTCTGTTCTCTAGAAGGTAGAGCGGATGCCTTATATACACCTACTTCTACACTTATAACTTATAAGCTATATTATGACTTAACTGCGAAAAAGATTTACGTGTGCATAAGTTTATAAGTAATAAGCAAGTTCTCAAAGGAGCCCGCTGTTCTCTTCGAAAATACAAAATTAATTGATATATGATTCCTATTTTCTTTGGAATGTTAATCCTATAAGATGTAAGATAATTAATTAGCTTTGGTCATCATATTCTTTGAATGAAATAAGTATACCGTGTAGGGAAAATAAAGCTGAAGCATTGGTTTTATGTATGTGTTGTTTTCGTCGAACATTGTTGACGTGATTTCTTCCCTAAATTTTATAAAAAGGAGGCATAAATTTTTATCATTGTTGAATTTAGAGCATAATAGAACTATTAAGCAAGCTTACGGAATGACGGAAAACGAAAAGAATAGGATGGAACTTGGAGAAAAAGAGTGATGATAGTGTACAGATGTCAAGAGTTGCTTTTCTTTTGCCTCCTTCTCGTCTTTCTTGAGTGCTTCCGAACAAAGAGAATAAGGAGGAAATGTAAGTGGATAGAAGAAAGGAGAAAGTTTAGTCATGAACAGATGAAGAGTAGTCTAACAACAACAACAAAAAAATAAATTGTACAGAATAGACATGTGGTTTGTTACAATACTGGTGGCAATGTTATGGGTCATGTCAGAAAATAAAGAAAAGATAAAATAAAATCTTCTCCTCGTTTAACAAAACAAACTTGTGTAACTTGAAATTGAGCTTGAAAGCTTGCAAAAGAACCGGGGCGTATTCAGAGAAGAAAAAAAGTGTTGAGAGCACATGAAGAATAAGTAGGGGATTGCCAGTAGTTCACTTTTTTAACGGTGTTGTTGGTAAACGCAATAGGCCTAGTTTAAAAAATCTCCTTGTCATCTTTACAACTAGATGAAAGATGAAAACTGAGCCACTGACTTTTTCCTTTCTCATCTCAAGTTTTATTGTTGAGGTAAGTTTATAGTAAAAAAATTCCCCTTTGTTTTCTGTTTATGATAACCCACAACAAACTAGAACATACTTCTAGATGTTGCACGATACCTAAACTAAGTATCTCATTTAAATCTTTTGAAAAGAAGTCGGGAAAGTGTGTACACCAAAGAGAAATATAAAAGGATAAGGTAGAATACAAACCATACACAGACACGACACTGAAGTCGTGAAGTTTGTAAAATAATAAATTTTCGAGAAAACTCGATGAAATTTTAATTTCTTTTGGTACGATGTTCAATGTTACTTTTTACCTCAGTCGCACTCTCTTCATCAACTCCCCAATGTGTCCTCAAGAATAAGTGCACAAAGAGAGGAGGAATAGGAAAGCGGAGAAAGTTTCTATTGCAAAGAATATGAGGCTATTAAGTACCATTTAAAGACTAGGGGTAACGGTAGCTTGCATTTAATTGCCTATCGTCTCCTTTCTCTTGAATACTTTTCCCATCATAATATCCGCCATTTGCCAGAAGCAAAAGTATATTAAAAAGAGGCTCAAGGGAAAGGCACAATTGCCAAGCAGCCTGAAAAGAGTTACTCTGTAATAATAATAAAATATCAGTGTGCTCATGTCCTGGTCGTAAGATGCTGATTTTTCCAACGGCCTAGGGGACTTACCTTGGTTTTCTTTAGCGCTTATTTATTCCAGTAGTTCTAGCTGGCCGCAATCATGTATAAAACATTGTTGAAATGGTCAAAGGCTTTTCTACACTTAATAACATCTGTGCCCTGTCATTTATTACATTTGCTCCAATGAAAGGAGACAAAGGAGACCCAAAACCCATTGCTGGTAATATGTAATGTGGGGTTTGTAAATTATAACTTATTCAAATTGATGTTAGTGAGAAGTTAATCGATATATATCTTTAGGTATTGCTGTTACAAAACCGCAACAAGGAAAAAAGAAAAATTAGGTAATGGTGTGATCAAATTATCAGCAAAATTTAGTTTCCTGAATTTCGCCCATAAGGCGATAAAAACAGCGTTCCAATATACTTAATCCAATCAATTACTTTCGTCAGATACTTTAATTATGGCAACATTTGATGATGTACCAATTGGATCAATAACTGTATCACCATAATAGCTATTTGTACATGTTTTGTACAGAAAGAAAGTACGAAATCTAAATGCGGAGATACAGGCATAAATTTAAATCCATCATATGAAATATGGCTCTGTAAGGAAAGAGTCTACGCAGAAGTTTCATATAAAAGTCTGATCACTCATAAGCCCAATACAATTTAGCTTTTAGACTTGCTTTTTCACGAACCCAAGCCGGTTTTACTTTTAAAAGGACGCAAAATAAACAAACATCAGCCACTTTCCTCGGTTCGCATGCGAAGTTTTAGCAAAATTATTGATTGAAGCACGCCTTACCGAAAAGAAAATAGGGAAGAAGTTGAAATGCATTATTTTCTTTTTGTTTTCCTTTACTTTTCTTCCATTACCGCATTATTGTTACTCAAAACATGATGTTTCCCACATTTCTCTTAGCAGCACCGCAAACAGTGTGAATAAGGTGGGGAAATGCGTGTAAAACTGGAGAGCTGTGAACTGCAGGCAAAAAGTAACCCTTTCCAAAAACATTCATATTGTAGACACGCAGACGAAACGAAGTAGTATGTTTCAAAGAAGGACTTCCAGGTATCCTGAAATAGTCACGATTTTATTTCGTATTGAAGCTGTTATATACCTGATTTTCCTACTTCTCGAAACAAGCACGACCATTAATTCTCTTATTTGAGGAAACTTAGCATCTATGACTTAAGATCGGGACAAGTAGCTTGCTTGCACCGCAACTGGTTATTTCGCGATAACAAACAGTGTATGCGGAAACATTAGCAACAACTACGCCATCAGATCGAAGTGTTTGCACGTGATTACTGTACCCGCTATCGGTCATAAATTTTAGCCATTAGTTCGGTTTAGGATTTTAAAAAATCTTTAAAAACACAATACAATTTTTTCAATCGGTTTAGGAAAATTTGTAAAGAAAGTTTGATGACTGTATTTACATGCATAGAGAAGCACTGCATTACAACTATGCTAACACTTCCAAACTACTTACATTCATAAAAACAATTTTTATATTCTTAGTCATTGGTGTATCAGATATTTTCTTGTTTTACAGCCTAAAACGCCGTTCGTAAGTTCGTATAGCCCATAGTCGTTTCGTTTCCGTTTCGCAAATTGTTATCCTCTCCGATTTATTTCACCTTGTCTTGTTGTTCCTCTTCCCGCCTCATTTACAGAAACAGGACCCGTGGTCAAGAATTTTATTACGACTAGAATTTCCACAGCTACTCCCATTATCTGAAAGAAAAATTTGAACTACCCCCACCAATGATACATACGAAAGAACTGAGTTATGTCGATTGTAGTTGACGGTTTTGCAGAATATATGTTGTGTCCTCTGTATGGGTATTTTATCCTGCTGATTACTTTAGTTTTAAACTAAAAACTGGAGAGTAATAGCTTTCTTGCGATTTCAATGGATAGTAGCATTTAGGGCTCTGATGGGCGTTCCTTCTTTACAGTACATAGTGCAACGCCCCATGTGACAAAGATTCTTTCATTCTTTTTACGGAATCAAAAATCTGATAGAGGATGCCATAATGTACTTTTACATATGCGAATTTCCTCGTTTCACTTTAGTTTTCAAGTTTCACATGAGATAATTCCAGCTGTCGTCCTGTACTGGTATCTGTTTGTTATGAATATTAAAATAATTAGTAAGTTTGGACACTTGGAGAGTAGTTCTACCGGAAACTGCGACTAAAAAACTGGAACAAGTCTGTGCATCTCCAAATAGCATAAACGCAAATATAAAAAAAAAATTAAACTGCTATTAAAGTCAAGCTATATTACATCCCATATAAGTGGCCGGAATAATTCTCATCCGCCATTGGGCAAAAATCTAAGGGGGAAAGTAAGAGAACAGGTAAATACACCTTACCGGTGTATATGCAAATGAATGACACTAAATTAATATGAGTTACAGGAGGATTTTTGATGACTCGTTACAGGAGTTTTAATTCAGTTGGCTATGCGTTTCGGTTTTTGCTTCATTTTTCCCAACACAAGACCTAAAGCTAAATATGTGCGAATGGTACTCTAGAAGTAATGCCCAGTTTTCCTTTTGTTCGAACGTGATTATTGAATAAATGAGTCAAAAGTTTGGTCTCGTCAATGGTATAAGTCACATTCATGAAACATCAAAGTTTTTGCTTCTCCCTTTAGGTGAAAAGCTGGTCCTTTGGGGGGTTTGAAAAGGATTCATAGCATACGCAAGGAATAAAAGCGAAACAGATATCGTTCACGAGGAAACCTTTAGAAGATTATACAATCATGTACTATGTTGTGCATACTTCTCTTTTTTTAAATGAAGTAAAGCAACGTCGCTGTGCTAGGGTGGCTCTAGTGGAAAAAGAAACGACTTAAAACTTTCCCCTTTCCTATCTTAGTTTCCAAGGCGACTTTTAAAGACTCACTCTCGTTTATCCTTATCGCCGTAAGCTATGCAAATCGTACGTACGTGGCAGCTATCACCATCATTTCCACTACTGCAGCAGCTAAAACTTTGTTTGGAAATGACTAGTGACTTGCCTTACTTTACTTTGATCATTATTCGTGGTCGTCGTCTTGCAACAATCTTGTGCTTTCCTTTTACCTACAAGCCTGTCTACTTGAGTAAATCGTGACTTTCATATCCCTCTTTTGTAGAGAAAAATCATACCCATAGTCGTGAAATATAAAAAAGACATTCCTCCAATACGGAGTTTCATAAATACATTACTTAGCATGATATTATGCAGCCTTTCGAACTTCTCATTCTGAGTAAACAAGTAAAAGTTTAGCTAAATAAGTTCTATCTTTTCCTTGATTCTTTATTGATACAGTTTTCCGTTTTCTCAACTAAAAGGTTTTTTTCTGGCGAAATGAAGATATCAGCAGCTTACCAGCAAAACCATATGGCTTTAAGCTACTGACATATTTATACTTTTCTTTCTATATTAAAAATGCATTAAGGATTTTCATCCTACGGAAGTGCAATTGTGGTTGATGTATGTAACGATGATGACACCAATATTTAACAAAATCCCATTAAGACAAGACCCGAAATGTACCTCTATCAAAAAACATACAACTTTCTTGTTTCAACACGAGGGAAATGACTTTTTGTTGCAAAGAGGCTTTTGAAAATATGACGTAAAATACAAAAATGTGATGACAATCCTGATGGGGATGAAGACAGAAGAAATATAGAATATGAAAAATCTTCATACACAACATATTTCGTATGACAGATGGAGGAAACTTGTCAAAAGACCAAGTCTCAAAACCACTTTTTTACTACGAAACTACGAGAATCCTCATCCTGTTATGTGTTATACAACTGGTTACAGCCAGAAGACTATAACTTGGCTTTTTGGCTCACTCAAAATAAAAAATTCCTTTTGGCTGTCCTGAAAGAATAAGAAAGTTGGATGAACTCCTCGACGTATTCATAATTCTCTCTGAGAGTAAGTCAAACAGTTGACATTTAGCGACAGCAATATGAGAACAATAACGGCTTCACTTACAGCCTTGATGACAGCTTGATGACGGCAATGATGTGGTTTCACTTTCAAATACTGTTTTGACCACATCACTGTTTTAGCATCTCGACATTAATTCAAAAGTGTAACAGCAAAGGGCCATGACGATGCTTTAGTGGAATGCATACATTGATTTCTACTCAAACTTTGCTAGAATATTTTGTTATCGTTAAAACCTTGCTGTTGTCATTCAAAGCGAACTTTGTCCATTACGTTTATAGCGGCATTTAAGATCTAGACACACCAGAGCAAGATGAAAAAGTATGTTTGCTTCCCCTAGAGTCTATGACTGTGTCAGAGATAAATGTTAGAAAAGTGTCTTGTAGAAAAAAAATCTATTCCAAACTGAAATTGAGAAAGGAGTAGCTGAATAAAGTGGTTAAATCAAGAAAAAACAACATGAGAAAGGAGGATCGATACCGTTTAGTCAAATTGGTATACACTTCGTCTGCGCTTGATATTTATTGCTTACAACTTTTCCAAACACTTCCATCTTCTGACTCATTGAACAACCCACCACCACTTAAAAATAATAATACGGTCGATACGTTATTTCGAGCCAATTTGTTTGCGGGAAAAGTTTGAATATTTATTGAACAAGTTATTTGCCACAGCATTTCAAATAGCCACGATAGTAAGAAAGGACTGATAGATGAGGCCCAACACAATGCTACAGGAAAGTTGTTATCTCCCTTAGAATAGTTCACTTTTGTAATGCTACAGGCTTTTTACACATAATTACCATTTCTTCGAAAAGTTTACAAGTTTACACAGTGTCATCAATTCCCTACGTACTGTTTACATACGGGATTCACCAAAAATCAGTCATCTGAGCGTAATTAGCTGGTCTCAAAGTTTGATTCTTTGCGAAAGATAGTGTAAACTCAATCATTGCTTGCTTCTCCAACTATGTCATGTACTACTATAATGTATACAATTTGGTCCAGAGCATACCCATCTGATATCTAGTGGGAAATTAATGCAGAACCTTTAATGCTCTAACATGGATGGGAAAGAAATGACGGCATGAAAACGACAATTTAATTCCTTATTGTTTCATGTTGCTTGTCGCACCAGCCGTAAATTGTTTTTTTTGCGTTCAACCATCATCTCAGCAAGGCTTCCACGTATTAGACATATTTTAACTTTCTTAGCCAACCAAAGTCGTCGAGTATTTCTGGTTCACTCGTGTCAGCATGTCGTTTCTCAAAAAGAGAGTGAGGAAATAAGCGGAAACAAAACAGTACGTAACGCAAACGATGGTAGTGCTTGATGATGACGACACCAGGAGGACAATGATTACGAAAAACGTAAAGGCGCTGACAAAAGGGAAAATTTTCTCTATTGTTTTGAAAGGCATACGCCATATGTTCCCAGTCTCCTTCTTTTTCCACGACAATCCACGTCGAAACAAATGGACTGGAAATGGGAAGGAGCTCCTAAAAACAACAGAGATAGAGAGGAAGTGTAATTCGGTTCATTTGATCGTCGGTCGTCCTTATCAAGGAGGAAAGAAGGAAAAGAGAGAGAAAGAGATGAAGAACCTGATTATTACTTTGGCTTCCTTGCTCCCTCAAAATAAAACTGCCAAGAAAAGTAACAAGTTTGCAAGCCCCTAAATGCGTGTAGCGCTTGGCTGACAAAAATAACCAACAAACAGTTAAACCACAACCTAGCCTTTATCTAGGTACTATCAACTAGCACATCTAGCATTTTTAATATCTCACTTTTCCCATCTGCCAACTATTGTTCCCCTTTCCCATTTACGATGTGCGTGTTTGCCTACCCAGATTATCCTGGTTTCCTTCCGTCAAGACAATCCACAACCATAATCATGTATATTGGGACTACAAAGATGTATACTTTCAGATGTCTTGCAGCTCCAAATGTAATTATTACGTGCTCAAAAAAATTGCTGGGAGAGGTTCGATTGGAGCGTATTATGCAACTTTGCAAGTGGTATTAAACTTTGTTATTATATTAGTTGATCTTATGACTGAAAAATAGAAAATTATGTGCAACCAAATTGCGTGTGCTGAATCCATAGCTTGAGCTCAGGCCTTTTTCAGTGAACAAATATAGTCTGATTATCACTAGGCACACCATATGAGTTAAAGCTCACGAACTTTTTATTGTCTGCAGAAGCCCCCTAAAAGTGTAATAACCCGACGAAAATTGAGCTTTCTTAGCCATCACGTACACGGTCTTAGGAAGAAGAAGTATTTCTCTGCATTATAGAGACAACCTACGCCAGATCCCTTATTTACGGAAAGGTATTCTAGAACCATAGGTTGCTAAGAGATTGTAGCATTATTTTCCCCATATTTCCTTTGTATAATATTATTTTGCTATCCCCGTTTGAGGTAAATCATAGATGTGCGCCAAGATTCACTTAGGGAGGGAGTTGTTTCGCTTAATAATATTTGTTATGCGACATTAGAAATAAGTGAGCCAAAAAGAGTGCCATCATCACATGTAAAGCACGATTCTTCAAACGCGCACGCATATTTTCCAGTAAAAGCAATCATTTAATCGTGGAGTTACCGGGTTGGTTCGTAAGTTCTCTTTGTTCTTTGGGTATAGCGGAAGAGACATGTATAATGAGACGATTTCTCAACGTGAAGAACCATTTACTCTAGAAACAAACTTGTCGTTTCTTTTGTTCCACGGCGGCTAGTACAACATAGTAGATTGATGACATGGAATGCATTGATGTAAAGTGGAACATGAAATTCACCAGTACATCCTGTCACTCTGGTGTGATGACTCTGGAGGAGAATAATAGACGACTAGAAAGCTGAGAGAGCTAGTCTAGCTAAAGTCTCTGACGTATTTTTCGTATGGATGTCAAGCAGCTAACGGGCAAGTACTCATCGAGTCTGTTGCGGTCCAAGAGACAAAAAAGAGTTTCTTGTTTCTAGTAGCAATAAAGTGGCTGGTAAAGTCGCCTTTTTCACTTCAATAATAATAGTAAGTGTGTGCATACATGACTGTATAATAGGAATTTGAGAAGAGGTGTGGAGTTACCATGCTTTATTTCTTATCATCATTCTAACTACTTCAATCGCTCTCTTTATTTGCTTCCGGCTGGGTCAGGACTTAATGAGAGAAACAGTTTGGTTTATAGCTTTTCTGTTGACTTGATTCAGTGGGGGTAATAGCAAAAATAGGGCACACTATCATGCAAACGACAAGTGATGTTCAGGCAATTTTTGCATAGAGAGAGAGGGGGAAATGTGTATGTGTTATGGCCGTATTTTGGTGGTTTTAATGGTTAAGTTTCCTTATTTTCGGAAAGTGTGTAGTGTTTTGAATAATTCATAAATATTTCATCATTTCGTGATGACGATATCATGAAAGCGACAGCTTTATGCATTGAATTACTTGATGGCGGTTACTTCCACATTATATTGCCACTCACCGTAGAGAAGTGACACTCTGATACATTGTCGCTTGTTGTTTGTCACTGGACTTGGTGAGAGAGCGATGATGACGACGACTAAAAACAGGTCTGCTGATGATAATAATGGCGAGAAGGATGATGTTTTTGTATTACTTCATCCATGTCAAAATTGTCAGAGTTTTGGCAGCCACATAATTTTCTTATGCGTATTTATAGCAAAATGATATATTATTTTGAGAAAATATGCATGTCGCCCACTCTGAATGCTTCCCCTTATGTAAAATCTGAAAATTATTAATTTCCTGCTTTTCACCAGTTCGTCATCAACAGTTATTTCTTCTTTGAGAAGCAATAGACGATTTCATAATACGAATAGGGAATCGATGTATAAAAAGAAGGTTTATCCGTTTGGTCTATTCCCATGCAGATTTATTTAAATGTTACAATTAAAACATTTTAGCTTTTCCTGCATAGTCATTTCTTTAACGGTGTTTTGTTTTTATGTTGAGATCCTATAACTATCCTACTGAGCTCCACCGGATATATTACTGTCACGTTATGGAGACGTTGAGTTATGATACTAGGAAGGAAATGAATGTTTGTGATTTACTTCTTGGAAGGTTACAAGCTTCACCGTTGAGTCCCAGAGAAATATTTTTTAAAAACGAGAAATAGATGGAAAATGGTCGACTATTCCATCAACCCCGCTCATCATTACTGTATCTGGTGGCACAACATCATCAGTCTGAAACAGTTATTCCACTCCGCGACGGTCACTGCATACCACGTATTTGTGTAATAATTTTCTAGTCGTTGCATGGATGAACGCGAGAAGAAGAAATAAAAGTTCTCAGTGTTGTAAAAGGAAAAAGAACAAAAGTGAATGGGGAAATATTATTTTCACAAAGTTGTTAAGAGGATTTTTCATAGGCCCGAGGTAAGGTAGGATGTCTAAAATGTGCCGAAATGAAAATTCAGCTTACTTCCTACACGTACGTATCCGACATCTACTCTGTCTTGTCTGTAGATAGTATTATTCTTAAGAGTAGAACTTACTGTAAACGAGGAAGAATTGGTGTATTCTGAACATTTCCTTGTACAGTATCGACCATCCGTGGATTATCAATACACTATTTAGATGAGTTATATATACATGTAAAGCTTTCTCACATATCTACGATTTATCTATGATTACACCAGGAATCCCAAAGATCAAGCACTAAGATTAGTTTCCCTGAATTCAGCGCCAACTAATATTTTCAAGTTTCGAGCAAAGAGATACACAACCGATTGGCTTTTGATGTGCTGCTATAAAATAAGCTTACATGAAATTAAATGATATTTGTACTTTCTCCACTATGTAATGAGGATCAAGCAAAATGATACATGATTTCAAATAGTTACCACAAAATAGTTTTCAGAGTTTTCAATATAATATGGTAGTTTAATTTTGTTTTTATTTCGTATGCACGTCAGGATGTGAATTGGCCTGTCGGCTCTTCCCTCACAGATGCTGTCCCTTGACTTGACTTTCTCCACCATACTTTTCCCTTATCGAGAACATCAACTTCTTTTACGACTTGGTCCCATTCTTTCTTTGTGGTTACGTTATTGAAAAAAGTGATATATGGCTTTGGTTTTTTCTCTCTTGCTACTTGAAATTACATCCAGCTTAGATTCTGCTTCAGTGCATGAAGAAGCAGCAGTGAAAATATTATCAAAGTATCTATGAATATCACAGTATATCTTTTCATAGCATTAGGGTCACCATCCTGCTAACTCAGCTTGTTCCTTACCGATACTTGTAGTGGTAACAGACGGTTGTTAGGTTTATACGAGCTTCAGATTATACTATGTATGCATGAAAATATTTTTGATGAATGATGTATCTTCCTCTCGCAGAAAATCCAATTTTTCTTGTATAATGGAAGACATTGGTAACTTTGACATTATCCTTGTGCATTTTATGCTCACCAAGTTTCACTATTTCTTGAGTTTTCTCGATATTCTGGATGGAAGTGGACAAACGTATACGAATGGTCATTTCCAGATGAAATCACCTAAAACAGATCCAAGCCAAGATTTTCTACAAAACCAATATCCGATTTGATGAAGGAAATTTTGAAGGTTTGCTAGAAAATGTGGCAGTTGATCAAAATTTTCAATTGTTAGGAACAAGTTAGTAACAAGGTACATCAATGAATAAAAGCAACAAGCAACGTTTAAATTATTTCGTAGAGGAAAATGCTGGTTCCTATGTAACGCTCGTTTCAGAAATTTGCGAGGAACATTTATACAACTTTATTTTGTTATAAACTGGGAATTTGCAGCCAGCTGTTTGGTCTTTACAGTGTTTTTGATGAATTCAAAGAAATATACGTAGCTTAAAAAGTATGGCTTAATTTTGCTTAATGATAGACTCTTTAACGAGACATAGGGTATCACAGATCTTGTGTTTGTATGGGTATGTGTAGTTATTTAAATTTATTACTTCGCAATCCAGTAGAGTATGTTATAGTACAAGGAAAATTGACAGTTTTTACATAGTTTGAAATTCATCCAATCCTTCCTTCAACTACAAAAAACTACGTGTATAGACATTGAGAGTATCTTTCTATGCCGAAGAATGGAAAGCAATACAAATATAAATTCAAATAATACAGACACATCGACACTGAAAACAATTCCAGCCGGTGGTATAGTGGAATAATGCTTGATTGACTAATAAAACGACATCACAAAGATCACTTTGTGAACTCTGTAAGGTTTCATAAGTCAGTCGTTCTCTTTTAACAACCTCGTGTCAATACATGTTTTCAGTTTTGAAGCAAAACTTAAATTGACAAACCATTTTGGCAAAATTATTTCGCAAGTATCTGGAAACTGTAAATAAGCACGGATCTCATGCTAATTCCATGTGACCTTTTTGTAAAATAGTGCATTCAAATTAGCGAGTGACTCTTTTTGATATTTCTGGCGTATGCAAACATGTATTAAGAAGTTAGATTATGATTTTAATTGTTAGGGCAAACATCGCAATTACAAATTAGGGGATTTAGAATTGCTTATGCACACAAAAAGCCATTTCCCACCCATATACAAAGCGTACAGGTATTTGTTGGGATGGCAACGGTAATTTTTATACAAAAACCACAAAACTAGTTTTACGCAGATTTTTATAACAATTTCAAATTTATATCAAGCATTTAGTATTAAAAATCGTAATACCTATTTAGGTGAAGATTAGAATACCTAAAGTATCAAATGCGGATTCTTTGTTTCTATGGCTCAAATAAAAAACGTGTCTATTGTTCTTACTTTCATTCGATACTATCGTCGGGGGGATGCGATTCTTACGTCACGCTCTGTAATAATTTCACTGCACAGTTATGATTAGAGTTCCCGTACCCAACTAGCTATTTTCTCTTTCTTTACTTAAATTCACAATCAAATCTGTAACGGACATCCAATGGATTTTTTTACTGGGCAGATCATCCTTCAATTTTCTCCATATTTGGTAAATAATAGGGCGGAGGAAATGATGAAGTCATTGACCACCAAGAGTGTCTATTTTGTTTTAATTCGCGGAAATAATGCAACTATAACGAGTATACTAGTAGTATAATTGGCGTGATGCATTTACATCATTGGCTTCGAGCGATCGATTGTTTAATCGAGAGTTTCAATTTAAATTCAAGATAAATGATTTTTGTCTGATAAGGAAAAGTCATTAATTACCACTCCCATTTTGTCTTTACACTCTGTCAAATGCTCACTGCGAATCATTAGTTCTTCGTTATTTACTTTCTCGAGGAGTTAAACTTCCTTGCATTTGACTTGCCGTATAAGTCATTAGCATATTATTTGTACAAAAAAGGAAGTTCATTTATAATTTGTTGCTCTTAAGAGATTCGCCATAACCCAATACATTTCTTTTGATTTTCAGGTGTACGATTCGCGGCGCTTGTCGTAAAGCCCAGGCCAGCTCACCCAGGTGGCTAGCCTTTGGCTCGGGCCAAGAGTGCATTAGCTTTGAACGCGCTCAACCAGATCGGCTTCCAATCAATCAAATGGGAACGGTAAGAAAGGACAATTTCACAACGACACTTTTAGAGTATTTTTTATGTAGAAATTCATTTCCCTAATAGCTGCAGATAAAGTACACACAGTCTCATCGGTGCGTCCGTCGAACTCGTGTTTTATGATCGATTAAAGAGACAGGAATCGTTCACGTAGTTCTTTGAAAGTAGAGGATCTGTTTGATTACTTTCTTTAGTAATAGAAAAGGAGCAGAGAAAGATCAAAGTATCCAACGAAAACAGCCACTATCTCACTTATTGTCTCATATGAAATAGCTACTCTCTTAGTTTTATTTTCCTCCAGTGGCTCGACCGTTGATCCCCTGACTTGATAAAAAATTTCCCCATTAAGTTCTCCGTCCTTCGCAGAGGAATGGTTCATGTGCAAAGAAAAACTATACGTAACATGAGACAGTATGCGAATATGGAAGAAGGATACTGAAAATTGCAAGAAAAAGTCGCATTCCGAGTTACAATAAATAATTTTGAGAAGGGTTTGTGTCGGTGATGAAGCCATCGGCTCAGCAGTTTCCAGACGAAAAGTTTTTGGTTTCGTCTTTGAAGCATCTACTATTTTTACAGCTACCGTAGGAGTTCTCATACGATTGGTACACGTGGACGCGCTGAATCTAGAAATTATCCGCGAAGGTTACTCTACTTAACCTCTAGAAGGCTGAAACATCCATTTTCAAGAAAACACTTGCAAAAATTTGCTACTGTGGTCAATGCATGGTTTTCTCCTATGCTGCCCTATCTGATCTCATATCATTTCTCAACGAAAATCGGCATTTTTATCTAATGAAGATGGCTTGGCTTACATTGGTAAATATGTTGCCTTAAAAAGCTGTACATTAAAAAATTTGCGGAATAGTTATCCGTCATTTTGAAAAAAAGTTAGGTTTGTGCTTGTGAGTAGACTACTATGTAAAGACAAAAGAAAATAAGTTACAAGCCAATTAATAAATTACAGAAGAAGATAGCAAAAAAATTGAGCGAATTTAAACAGGTTTTCATCACCATGTAACCGCGCATATTATCTTCAACTTTTTGTCAAACTAGACAACGATATAAGCTGCAGATGTCGTCGGCATTGTTTTATTAGCCGAAAGGACCTTTTCATAATCTTGTTTATCCCAATGAAATAAAATGACAACGATTTATGTTGTGACAACACTCATTTCTCTAAATATCCGTCCATAAATTTTATTTCCCTAAAGAAACATGCGTTTTTTCAATGGTTTATAGTATACCAGACAAGCATTAATTTAAAATTTTATCCGTTGTTTTATCAAATTCTTTCATCACCTAGTTTTTTCTACAGTATGCAATGATACAGCTCATATGTAAACGTCAATAGGCCGACAAGTTAGGTAAATTATTCGTGGTACTAGTTTTTTTTACTTGAAAATGAAAAACTGGGACTACCTGAAGTTGAAATAGCTGGCTTTGGCTTGGCTTTAAATACTGTGGTTTTTGTCCAAATTCACTTGGCATACTGACAAAAAACTAAGTTCTTATTATAAATCTCAAACTCTAAAAAATACTAGGCTTTAAGCATTATTTTTGGACCTGTTTTTTGTTTGTTTGTGATTCTACTCGTGATGATGATGAACAGAGCTCAATCGAGCGTTACCTAGTGCCGAGATGTGTGTGACAGAGTGAGGTGCCTTTGCGAAGATGCTAAGTCAAGAGAAATGGACAGAGACATAGACAAGAGAATCTGGGATTTTTCGCATGGAGTATTGAGAATTATATATATAGGCTTCTAGCCAAGTAACCATTGTCATCAATATCGTTCCCAAACGCTGATGACGATCATCACCACCACATCATCATATGGCATTTTTATACTATTAGTCAATGCCGACGGTTAAGCTATTGTAAATGACAAAGAATGAAGAAAAAGCTGTGTTATATCATTGTCGCAATGTCAACACTAGTCACAGAATGTCGTCGTACCAGTCGGTTCAAACTTTGAAGTCGGGAAGGACGAAGAGGAGGGTATGTTATAGGAGGAAAGGAGAAGCCTCCTAATTTTTCATGAGTTGACGCTCACAAGTGATTGTTGACGTTGACAGTTTCGATTATGCGTGAGAACGTCATATGCATGCATAACGGTGGCACATGTTTGTGTAAACGCGAAAGTCGGACAAAAAGGTAAAGAAACAGAATAAAAAATGGCATAAAAAAGTATATGCAATGTAGGAATTATTTTCAGAGGGGGTTTTATGGTGTGATAGAAAAGAATGACTATTGTGTACGCATAGCTGCATTTCAAACTGAAAATCCTTTTAAGGATTTAACTCTTGAGCGTACCGCAATGCCAAGAGAACCATTGCCATACCCATCATGGATATTCTCAGACTGGAGAAATTTACTCTCGATCTGACGTTATGCATTCTAGTAGAATTTCTTGCAAGGAATATAGCATAAGTACACACGAAATGGCTTTTTCAAAATGTGTTGGCAAGGCTTTGCACCTTTTATTATTTTCATCCTTCTCTACCACACGTCACGGGTAATTGACTAGTACGCTTTTCTTCCACTATATTTTATTCAGATATGCATTCATAGCTAATGTATTGAAAAATGACACCAACGACAAGACGCAATACAATCTCCAGCGGTATTCAGTTCAAACGTTTACAAAGCAGAATGCGTGCACAAACAGAGGTGACAGTTGAGTTCTTCAAGCCTTGTTGCACGGTTTGTTAAATAAACGAAATTCCATTTTGCATATATCTGATGTTTCACCACTGGTATCTCTGTTTTCATTAGCTGCATGCAAATAGGAAATTACAAATACGAAACGTACATACCACTGTACTGCATCTACAAACAGTGTCGAGCAGTAGCCGGAGAATAGAACTATATGTGGTTATCATAGTTGGACACATTCCACACCCCCTCCTCATTTCATTACCGTTAATAAGTAGCAAACATGTCATTTATTGTGAATGTCCTTCGCCGAAGTAACTAAAGAAATATGAATTGCTTATAGAAATTCGAAGAAATACTTATTATGACGGTTTATTCCAAAACTACGTAAAAAGGGAGACGGAGATGTAAAAGCCTTGTGAGGAATGTCTCTCCGCGGTCTGTATAGATGAGGTGCCTTTTTCAAGTTCAGAGTCCATGAAAAATACTAATGGCGCAGCCTGTTACTTGATGGCCTTTGTCAGTAAATATGTTGTGTTAGTCAAAAGGAGTAGCTATATTATTATTATATCATTATCGTTTTATTACTAGCACTCGCGGAACACTTATGTTATTCGAATAATCTTGAGGTATTAAAAGAAAAGTAAACATGAGAATGAATTATTCCTTTAATCCATTACCGTTATTACTCCTTGGGTTTGTACTGCTAATCCACTTGGCAAAGAAAATGCTTATATTTTACTACCAACGTACTATAAGTAAGAACTGTCAGGCGATTTGGCATTTTTCTCGGGAATGGCACGGTCCTTTTTGATAGGCATAGTGAGAGAAGTTACTGTGCGGTGATTTGAACTTTCTAGTTGACTTTCTACCACCGTGTAATATTCTCATTTTCCCAAGTGGATAATAGGTAAGAAATCAGGAAACTGGTTTCGTATCAAATTCCAATTCCTCATCGCTTTGGCAACTTTTTACTACCTCTGACTAGTCTAGCTCAGTATTTTTTCCGAAAAGTTGTTGTACACAAGAGAGGGAAATCCTGCCACAGGAATTAGAGAAAGGCGGGTATTTCCTTCCATATTTTCATTCATGAAGTTGTAATAGTACACATGATCGTTGTTTGACAAGAGGGCGCTATTTATGGAGAAGACTCTCTAGATGCAAAACAACACAAGTTTTGGTCTCCTATAGCAAACGAAACTCAAACTCTATCTTGAACTGCACCTTAACAAAGAGAGATAAATCTTTAAGCTTTATACCCCATGAGAAATGTGTGTGTGTTACATGGAGGTTAGAATGGAATCACTTAAAATTCATGGACTTTTTCGTGAGAAAATTGAATTTCCATTCCATTGCTATCAGTGCAACACACACGCGTGTATAGAAATTCTTTACATGCAAGCAGTCAGAACTGATGATTAGAAATGATATTGGAAACCATCATTTTGCATCTGAGTGCTATTAAAAGTAGGAAGTACCTTCGGTACCAAAAGAGGCACTCTATTTTTACATGTTGCAAAGGCTTGTTTGTTTTTCGTGACTATAATGACTGACACTATTCTCATTTTTGCGTAATCAGAAAAGGAGACGTTTACAAACTGAATGCACTTTACATTCATGGTGTTCTATTTTCTTGTAAACATTTTTATTTTCATCCATGGAATTGAATGTTTGTTTACTTTTAAAATTCACTCATCTACCTTTTTCATCCAATGAAATTGAAAAATATTGCGAGCAAATCAAAAATCACGATTTTTCTCTTGTCAAATCAACGTAAGAGTTCCGCTTTTGGTAGATATCGCTTTCATGAAGACGGGATAAGGATATTTATCAGTTATGATATGGTTCTTTTAGACATTACCCGGTTTCACTCAAAAACGCAAATTTTTCAAACACGCCGATCCCGTGGAGTGTAAATTGTACTTATATGCAGCAAAATGAGCGTAAATATTTGGCTTACTTTCCCCCGTCTCTACTCAAAAGGCACATTCTCAAGGAAGATGATAGGAAGGAAAGTGTATTTTTGTTTACATTTTGCTCCTTCGAAAAATAAATTGCACCAGTCCAATGCTTTTATAAGGAAAAGTGCATTCTCTACTCAAAGTTGTGGTGAAGGAGTAGTTGTGGGAGGAACGACAAGAAAGACGTTAATAAATCTATCCGGAAAGGAAATCAGTGACAGCAAGTGAATAAATAAAATATGCATTAATCGACGGGGAGGGAAAGAAAAAGCGTCCCTGTTATGAACGTGTGTATCCTGGTGCAAAGAAAAAAGTTTATTGACTAACTTGCTTTTGAACCCTGCTCCCACTCTTTCCCTCTCACTTTGTTTGATATTTAACATTTTTCAAGAAAGCAGCCACGAGACAAATGAAAAACTGGCATAATGGTATCAAAATATGTACTGTATGCACAGTAGGTATGTATACATATATGTTCCCAAAAACCGTTAGTGCTGCATTTAACGCGACTAGTATCGTTACATATCTTAATGCACCAGGCGTGCGTGTGGGTGTAAAGTGTAACTTTTCCGTCACCACCGACACTTTTCAGTGTCATGTTGTTTTTACACACATGTAGTGTGCCACACGGCTGTCAGGGAAGTTCTATCACTGGCTCCATTAGATGTTAGACAAGAATTATTATTATTTTTGGTAAGCTTGGGGTCAGGTGGAAATGTTGCTAAGGAAGAGGCAAAAATCTAGAGGAAAAGTGTGTGAATGTTGCTATACGTAATGCGTACGCATACAGCACAGCACACGCATGAACGGTTACGTACGAATCTTGAAACCTGAACCTATTGTGAATAAAAATAACAACAGTCACTTGCGACCGCACAAACAACTTTTACCTTGTCAAACTGTACTAGTTATAAATGTCTTTGAATGCTAATGCCGACCTTGTAATAGGCAAAGATTATTTCTATGTGAAAATGACACGCACCAGGGAGTAAAGTATAAAAGTAAGGAGCAAAAACACAGCAATAGTGTCATAGCTGATGATATTTTCGTGATTACGAAAGTCTCCAAACCAGACATTTTTTCGATAGTATGGCTCGTAATTAATACTATCTCAGGACAGTGCACTTGCAATAATCAATAATAATCCTCCTCAGAGAGTAAATCGGGCATGCATGAATTGAGTAGTTGTTTTCGCAACACAAGTGAACGTCTCTACCACTTTCCAATTCGTATGGTATGTGAAAATAGTGGACAGACAAACACACAGGCCATTTCTATTATACTCGAGTCTGCTGTAAAAATGCAACCAACTAAATGATATACGAAAAACACTATCATGTGCCTCAAACGTGGACATTGCATTGCACCGAAGTCCCACTTTTTTACCTCAGGTGCATGAACTAGGAGGAGGCTGTCAGGCTGGCTAATAACAAAACATACATCGCGCACGGACGTATCAATGCACCAAAAATGACCATATCCATAAAAATACTTCAGCCTCTGCAGTATTAGGTTATCTTCCGGGTCCCAAAATAGGTAACTTTAAGTGTATGTTTGCTCGTTAATTTCTTTCTAATCGGTTCAATACCTAGTATAGCTTCTGCAAGATATTCAAATTTGCATTGTTATGTATTTACTTCTCCTATTTGAATTATGGCAGTTATTTAGCGCACCAGAGTAATCCCTCCTATACGCATTCTTTCGACCCCTGGGGGTTCCAGGGAAGAGTACACTTGGATAACCAATCTACGAAACCAAATAGTATATTTAGGTTCCAAAGCCATATTAAAATGGTTATATAAAGGTTATGTATAGAGATGCGGCGTTCGGAGCGCCACCATTTGGAAATACAAAAGAAACATCCCCTTGTTTCACATAACCAAAATGAAAGCAGTATTACATATCTTTAATTTCGGAAATTGTATGACTTTGTAATGATATGCCATAAACACATCTTATGCAACTTCATTATTGATTTAATAACTTACAGCTAGAATGTGAACATGGAATAATATCACTTTCTGGTGGGTTTTCATTCTGTATGCTCTTTTCCCGAAACAAGCAATAATCTTTTACAGTCACTTGTATGGCTTTCGAGTGACAGATGGAGGAGAAATGTTTTTTCGGCTTCATCACTTTTACTTGATCCTTTGAGTGGAGTGCGTTTCTGTGGGGGGAGTGCACAAGAGTATCAGGTTTCTTTGCATCGTATCGAAAGACAAAATGCACGTGGATGACACGAAGGGTTAGAGTATTAACATCTTGTTACAAATATAAAACAAAGTGATGTATTATTTTATTCAGTTCGTTTTCCTTTGCCCAAGATATAAAATTTATTTGCCAGAATAATGGGCAAGAAAACAATAGCTTAACATTTTGATGGAAAGAAGGGTCCCTCATAATTTTTGAATCAATAAATCAATGATTGAATGAATTGAATCAATCAAATATTCTGACTTACGAGTATATAAATCCCATTCGTACCTTGTATTGCATAAAAGCAAGGATAAAAAGACATAATTGAATGTTCAACGCGGATAAAAAAATTATACTTGGTCAGTATCTAAATTCCATTGCTTCTCTACTCCGTAATCTTTCTAGGTCCGTCTAAATTGATATTGATACCGTCACTAGGATAGCATAAGTCAAAATACAAGAAGTCAAATCTGGATAAGGCCACACTTTAAGTTGACCTTTGAATCCATTTTTGTTTGATAACACGTCAGGAGAACGCTACATGGTAATGCACTCTAGAGTAATAAATTGTTTTGTCTTGTAAAATATGTCAAAGAGAAACTTGACCGCGTTGATAGAACCGAAACTTCATTTTCCTATTTTCGGCACAAAAGCCATGTACACCGAAACCGGAAGGAACGAATTTTGGGAGGGAAACTGAATTATATAAGTTTTCGTCATAACCATCAAGTTGTTTTGATTACCCAGCCTTACGTATTGTATACATACCAGAGTTATACTATTGCTTTTATCTTCTTATTGTGCGGAGGGAAATATGTTTACAAAGTAAAATGCCAAGAAAGAGCCATCACAGATATAGTTCTGCCGTAATCAACTTCGTAAGATTCTTCAGTTTCACTTTTATTCATATTTTTTGTGATAAGCCAACGAAGCGAAGTACTATCCCTACATGCAACGACACTTCTCTTTTCCTTTTATTCTTGAAAACAACTGTATTCGTTTCTCTTTACTTTTGCGATAATTTTTTGTATGCTTTTCTTTAAAAAGTAAGAATAGGTAGGAGAAGGAAAAATAGAATTTCTTCGCTCTTTTGTATCCTAAGCTGAAATGAAAGTTTGCTGAAGCCTGAGAAATTGTATTTCTCGTTTCATATCTTGGAACTTTGTCCTGGCATCAGAGCGATAAGTAAACCTTGGAAACTATTTTGTTTTCGCATGTTGCATCTATCTAACATTATTTCACTACTGAAGGATCAGATTTCGGGTAACATTATATTTATATATAAAGGAATCTTTGAGTCTAACAAGCATTTTTGTTCATCTTGTTATAATTCCCTTTGATCTCACTAAAGAACATCCTCTTTCTTTGTCTGTCACTTTTGTATGTGTCAAAAGCCATTTTTATTAATATTATCATCATAACATTTAAGAAATTACACGTGGTACAATTGGTTGAAATGTAAAAGTGGTAATCGGATGCAAGACAACATGGCTTAAATATGGAAGGTTTTTTCTTTTATGTCAACGATGGGGTCATAGTATGCTTCAGTTCTGATGTTTTCACCTTTTGTACTGGAGTAAATGCAAATTATGATACTGATGCTTACAAGTTTGTGTACTCTTGGTTATATATATAAAAATATTTGCATATGTAGCCTTTTATTGATTCTTAGGAAATGTATATCGATTAATTTTGAAGATCCAACAATCACTCAATCAGCCAATTGCTTCGGAGAAATGGTCCCGATTCCTTCGGCAATCCCACACCTATGAGAATAACGTAGACGACGGTAACTTTGTATGACAACGTCATAAAGTCATTAAAGTGTAAAGTGTATGTCGTGCCTACATAGAATATAGATTAGCTTTTGGATACATACATTAGTAAATATCCATGTCTCTCGTTTCTTTTGAGTGTTTTACCATTCCTTTGATTCCCTCCATGCTGCCTTAATGAATCTTGTGCATGCAAACTAGTTCACCGCTCCACAAGCATCAACAAACACGTTTGATAAAGTCGGAGCTTTTTGGAGAGAGTATTTGTGTGGGATATGTTGTATGAGCAAAGGGAGCGGATCAAATCAAACTGCAAATCACGTTTTGGCATGCTGTTGCTACTGTTATATTAATGCCCTTACTTTCTCCGCTTTCCTTTCATGCGTTATTCCTTCGCGCACAAATTTTCTCGCTCTCTTATTTGGGACACATGGCAAACGATGAGGGGAAACTGGAATAAGTGAAACATGAGTATAATCATTATTTTTTGGGGCTGGATTCAAATTCATATTGTACATATTCATACGCTAACCACATACGATAGGCGTAGGTATGTATACGACATTTTGAGTTGGATATTCATCATAGAAAGCAGTTGCTGCTACAGTCACACTTACCTGCCGAACTCTAAGCTATTACTAATAGTGTATATTCGATATGAAGTTTTATTTCACTTTTTTCTGCTTTGCTCTAAGCAAGGAAATGAGTTGCGAGCACTAATCTATGATTGTGAAAAAATAGTTCTGTTCTGCATTACTTTCATCGTGACGGAGAAGGGAAAATCTGTGGTACATATGTGTTTAATCCAAAATGTGTAAAGACACAAAATTACCGTAGCTAGCCTTCAATTAGCTGTGCCGTGTTCAAGATTCTCGTGAAACGTAGCACGAAAAGGTGGGACACAATGTGTAGTAATCATGTGAGCGCAAGGACATGTAATATCTGATGTATGCATGGCTGTTAACACCATATGTCAGGTAACAACGGTAATTGTATTCTAATATAATAATAAAAGTGCGGCCAGCAACGTCTATCGTATAAAAAAGGGGGACCTGTGGTTTACCTGAAAAATGAAGGGGAGAAAATGAAAGTTGATAAAAGTGATACAATTTCATTGGCACTTGGGCCAAATACCTTTTCCGAACAAATGAAGTAAGTATGATAGAGTGGATAAAACAATGGGTTTTGCGTTCATTTGCTGAACTGCCATTCTGCAGTAACATGTTAATGCATACGTGGAATGACGAATTAGTTTTTTCGAATGAAATTGTGTCGCCTTGTATGTCCTCTTGTATTATAAAATTAAGTTGCGAAATATAATTACCTTCATTTGCATAAATATAACACATGATATTACAATCTATAAATCTTACTTGGCCCTACACCAGAAAGTTTCAACATCATGCCGACTTAATTTCGTGGAAAGCACACAGGAATTGAATTTATGTTTTTTACAACACGCTTCACTTGATGTATTCAGTGTTCCTAAAATTGATTTGACTATTTTTGTAGCTGTTCTGAAAATTTTAGCCTGCAAATTACACGATAATATGAATATTCGTCATGTCACACAGATAATATGGCCAAGTAAAAGTTTTTAAAAATTTACGAAGAAGTAGATGCATGTATGTGTGTAGGGGGTGGACAGGTTTAAAGGCATTGCAGATACGATGTGAGTTTGTGACGCATCAATTTTTAGATCTCAATACACGGAATGAGCCGTAAAAAGAATTTGAAAATAATAAACAGCATTGTGCAAACTATGGACTGTGACATGTACTAGAGTAAGAAAGTATGGTAAAGTATTGGAAAAGAGGCATAAAAAACTAAAATGTATTATGCCGGTGGAATTTTGCAACTTTAAAGTCTACATGTTTGCTTCAAAACAAGTAAATAACAGGAAAAGGTCATTTGGATGCTTACTTGATATCTTAGATCTACTTTAGACTGAAGAAAGTTGGCTTCATACTGAAAAGCGAAAGAAGAAGACAAATGTTTGGATATGAGGAACGATCATGTGAAATATTTTACCCGAGGCTTCAAAACGTCGTCAAAGTTGTATGTCAGGCTCAAAAACGAGTCTACGTGATCCAACCGAATTTTGTTGTGTATGACGTACGGATCAACCTTATGTTGCGACTGGAATAAATTTGCGAATATTTTCAATACCGTGTACATGTACTGGAAATTCCAATGCCGCTGTTCGACTCAACAGTTTATCAAAAATTAATCAAGCTAATATATGCTCTCATGCAATGGGGGTGTACATAGTTAAGGCGATTCTACACTGCTGATCTTCAACTCCATGACCAATAGGCTATAAGCTGGAGTAAATCTTAGAACTATCGAACTTAATCAGTCGAACCTCTTTTTAAAACATGCTGACATACTTGCCAAGTAAACCTTTGCATGATGCATTTTGTTGCATAACCAGTTTCAAAGGCTCCTATCCCATAAAAAGTATTGACATCCATAAGTAACATTACATTTTTCTGATATAAAACTTTTCCATTAAAGAAATTACTACTACCCTACACAATTCATATCGACTTTCAGTTTTTTTGAAACAACCTACGACGTGGGTTCGTATAATATTTAGGTGTAGCTTACGTATCGCAAATACTCGTCTAGTTTGTTCTACTTCTAGCCAACTTTATGGCACTAGGTCTATTATACACACTAGGTGAAGTCTTTTCCCCAGCTCGTCTTTGGAATAGAAAAACATATATACGATAGCTTTAGTGCTAACTAAATTAGGTTTCATCTCGACCACTTCAAAAGAATGAACTGCTTATCATCGTCAGGTTTTTGATTCTTAATTAAGCTATACTCTCAGCGCTTGCCGTTTTTTAAAGCTAGAAATTTCTTTCCCTAGAGTGGTTGAATATCCACCTATCATTCGTTACTTGAAAAAACATGTTATCGTACCATTTCTAGTTGACTACTTTAAAAGTCAGCATTTTTATAGCGTCTTGGGAGAACAGGAGAACGACGATATTTTAACTACGGTAAGAACAAGAGAAAGCCACTTTGCCATCCCCAACCAGAATGAAGATTTATCTAAACTCTTTGGTTCAACCATGCACAGCCTTGCATTTTACATGAGAAGCCAGTAGCGATTGGAACCTCGCAAAACATTTTATTCTCTCTACTTTCTGGTCTCCGTTGGAAATATCATGTGCGCGGGCTTACCTGCAACAAACTATGTTTGATCATCCTGAACAACGTATTTCCCTTTTGTTTTGTTTACTTTTCGCAATGGCAAGAGTATGGCTGGCTAGCATTGAATAAGTTCAAAATCAGTAAAGTAGAAATGAACATGTGTGTTTTCTTGAGGTTTGATTATCATACAAGACTACATGTAACTTCGATTTTTAACATATATAATAGACATAAATGAAGAAAAGCAAACTAATATTTCACGTTCGCCTGAAATTGATTCGTACATCGTATGTTTCAGAAGAAAACTAATAAACGTATGTTTCTTCAATACGCCTACTTCCTCCAGTGAATGTAACAGTACCGCTGATTGACATGTAACCTTTGATTCACACATGCACTAATTCACCTACTTAGTAAGCTATGACATAATATTAATGTACAATAATTTTAAATACACGAAAAAGTGTAAATGACGCCAGTGTACTTTGTTGCAACTTTAGCAATCATATCCAAAATGTCGCAGCATTCAGTACGTGATGAAATCATTTCTTAAAGTATGCCTAAAAATAATGTTCCATCTTTTTTTGTAGGTAACGCTCGTAATACGACCAAATCTTCCAACCGGAGCCAAGTACAAGTGTGTGTTTGGCTCTGCACCTCCCATCGACGCTGAAATGAAGCCACACGGACTTGAGTGTAAAACTCCATCGGTTGGTTACCGCCCTGTGATACCTGAAGGTCAAGATCATGTTCAAGTTGATCTGGCTGTGCGATCCTCGGAGACCAATAAAGACTTTGTCAGCCGTTCGTTTTACTACTACAACTGTTCTCATCACACTCGATGTCGATCATGTGTCAAATCAGCATGGGGCTGTAGTTGGTGCGTCTTTGAGAACCGATGTGTTCATGACACCTCAGTCTGCAACTCCAGCTCCGTCATCAGCGGCGAGAAAGTTGGTTTGCTGCACATGATGCATCAGGTAATATACCACCATTATTAGTACACCACTTATGCAACGGCAGTGATTGTGCTCAGAAACTAATCCCCCCTCATACTGTATTCCCCCTGTCTTCTAAAAACCCAAACAAGCCCAAGTTAATTGTACCTATTATTGGGGAACGACGATTTAATTGATTGTGCTCTACTGCAGCCAAAGCCAACCGTTGCAGCAACGATCTACGTCCAGAGATGCACTTCTAGAATCCAATCATTTGTGTCACGTGCATCCTTTCATGCCTACCATCTGTCTTTGCCCTTTGCGCTTTCATTCTATTATATCACCACACCAAAACCAATGCTCACTCAGCAAAGAAAACTTTCACTTTTTTGTCTTTATTTTCTTCTCGACGCCATTGAGAAAATACGTGTTCGTGTGGTGTTGTCGGTGCGAAATTGTTGTATATGCTATTTATGTGCCACCTTTTTCTCTCCTTTTCATATTCTCTTTTTGGCTCGTGCTACAGCTTTCTTTGCCTTCTTCTGTTAGCGAGGTGGCAGAGAAAATTCCTTTTGAATCAAAGTCGTATATTTTCTTTATACACGCCAAAAGGGAAAAACGAAAGGAAAGAAAAAGGGACGGCTGCAGCAGTCAACTGTTCCTTTTTTCTCTCTCTACAAGTTTAATGTACATCCTTGTCTATTGAAATATGTACGTTTAGCTTGAACGTGCTTCCCAATGAAGACGAGCATAGTTGTAGTCAGAAGACATGTCTCGAAGATTGGTGAAAATAATGTTCTCTCATAGTACAAGTCAAGACCTTTTTTCCTCTCATATAATAATACGTGTGTAGATGTTCCGTAAATGTGAGCCTTTTGCACCTACTTGGCCTACGTGACAAGTTTGAAATTGAACACAGGGAAAGAATAACTGGAGGAAGAAAAAAAACTTAGTATGAAAACATCGCTCTAGTCTTCAACATCAAATAAAATACTATTTGGCCGTATATCCCTAACTGCACTTACATTTAGTCAGGTTTTGTTAATATTGTTATATGGGCTAGTGATATTTGAATTAGTAAGATACTGAGGCTTTCCTTGGTGGTCTGGTCGTTTTTTTATGCCTTTTTCTTCCTTACATGGCATAGAATTTGTTGTCAATTAAGTGGACCGGAACCATGAGTTTCTATCTAGCTCCATTTGGCGTTTGATTTGGTTGAATGGATTAGTTATACCACAAGATAAAGACGAAGAAAAACATTTTGCTTGGAATAAAAAGCATGCGTTTTTTTATAACTTCAACCTTTCTCTCGCTTTCACCCTCTAGCGTATCAACACAAAATGGAATCAAACTTTAGTGCTCAAAACGTCATCTAGTTTTCCCGCTTTAAGACGGATAATAATATGAAGCTTTTATTGTTTCTTATAGTGTCAGTGTACGTGTACGTATACACCTCTATGTGATTTGCTGTCTGGGTTATTATTACATGACTCTTATTGCTTTAACTTTCACATGAGAGATTGCTGACAGGACTACTTTCGTTATGTTTATTCGCATTTTATTCGCTCGACAAATGATAGCTTATGAGTTATGAGAAAGCAAGGGAGACGATGCACACCATTGCATGCAAAGTTTGCCGTGGTGTTTGTTTTTTCCGATTTTGATAGATCAGATGCAGCAAAAAATTTTTAATGCAGCTTCACTTAGCCAATCAGTACAGTACAAACTTACATCTTTTGTAGAACTTGTTCTAGCCCCGCAAATCCTTTTCTGAGAAGTGATCTGTTTCTTAACTTCTCATGTTTCTCCAAATAAGGAGCACTGTGGACGGACTTCTTATGCAATGTAACTTTTTGAATATTGACATGGTCTACTTAAAAGAAAAAATCATGATGGACCGGCTCATGTGCCGCTCTACAAATGGATTTGATAATCTGCTAGTCCTGGTCTGAATTAGTTATATGGCTCAGCTGGGCAGCGTATATCTGGAGCGCCAGAGTTGGAACATAAAAACGTGCTCTTCCCAACCGTCCTTCTTCTTTGCCACGGCCATCTTTCAAGCTAACTTATTATGAAGTGAGAGAGTGTGTAGATTGAAATAAAAATTTATTTGAGCAGTTTTCTCCTTACGCCTTTCCCCTTCTGAGAGAATAAAGCATTACACTTTTTGCCACACAATTACCACCCAAGCTATAAAAGAAAACAAGAAATGTAGAAATAGTACCAAACTACTATGAATAGAAACCCACCGATATAGTAAATGTAGTCACCTCTCCATGAGCGTTTCACACTTTGGGTACGTATTTTTTCGCGAAAGGGATTTATGTTGGAAGACACCAGACAAAAAACAATAAATCACGGAAATCCTTTGAGATATTAATGGCTAAGGACACATACGTCTTCTACACGTTTGCACATTTTATTTAATACTTTCTTATTTTCCTTGAGCAAGTTGCAAAATCAAGGAAAGAACTGATATTAACCGAACAGGAAAGTTATCTAAAGGAGAACAGTAAACATAATTCAGTTTAATTGGTCCCATTATTTTGCGTACACACAATTTCCAGTCCAGTTACTCAAGGATTACTATGTATCAGTTTTGCATAGTTTCTGTTTCCATAGGACACGGGAGGCCTAGTTTAGAAACCCCCGAAAAGAAATCATTACCTTCAGTCTAGAGTCATTTGACTATTCTTGTGTTTTCGTTAAAATGCGTTTTTACGTCTTCAATGACACTTCGTTGGAAAAAAAAGAAACGAAATCGGTTTGAATGACAACGTTTATTTTCATTTCCCGGTATCTATGAAACTGTGAGCCGTATGAGTGCAGATATATTTTGAAGAGGAAGTACAGGAGCCATTCGATCTTACCGACTTTCACGCTCTCTCAATAAAATTTTATTAGCTTGGATAGAAATAGTAACGTGATAGTCATGAAAAGTGTTATGATGATATTGGTTTTTAAAGAAAAAAAAATACTTTTAAGCTTCCATGTCGTCTTGTTTCAGTCAACTGTTCATTCTTTCACATTTGTTGGAATGAGAGAGGCAGTCAAATAAAACTAAATAAAGAGGCATTGACGACGAGAGAATCCTTTTGTCTTCATTTTTATTAGAGTAAACGGAATCTTAGGATGATCATCATGATCGGTATTTTTTCCTCTTCTGTGCTCTTCTCCAGCTTCCTAGACATTTGGTAATGTTACGAGGAACTTGTTGAAGTTTACGGCTTTCTGTTTTTCCATTTAAGATTGAATCTGTGCAAAGCAGAGAGAGAATAACAAGTCATCGTTTCCAGTTGCAGACATGGCTAGATTTTTCGCAGTTTTACACTAGCAAAATGAATGCCTGGAAAAATATAACACCTGCTGCTCAACTCTCGTTTCTCAATCATTTCCTTATCATTAAGAGTTTACACACGGAGTTTTCAAGCTTCTTTGCGAACATTTATTTGTCGTTTCACTATCGCTTTTTTCTAACTTGGGAATAAACACGCGTCACGATCATGTCAACTTGTTTGATGGCCTATCAAATTGACAGATTCGATCTCCTTCTTTCGAGAATCTCATTTTCGCAAAGAAAAAAAAACAAAGTCAGCGTTAATGATCATATCCCGGAGAAGAAACAGAACAACGTGAGATGTAGGAAACGGAAACAATTTTTCTGGAAAGGTGAAATTACCCGGAAAGGAAAAAAAGGAAGCATGTGAGAAAAAAAATCCATCCCTGTCCGGAATAAAACGTCACGGGAAAGCTCAACATTATCATCATTATCACTATGAATATTGATGGGATGTGGCACGCATGCATCCAGAGACGTTTATCTGTACAAACATGTACCGTTGTTCGTTTAATATTATTCATGCAATAAAAGCTGAACATGTCGTAAATAACACTGCATAAAAATCAGTATGAGTGAATGAATTCACGAAAGAATTCTCTGCTTGTGAATGCTACCGCTGAGGGGGTGGTTGCTCTCTGGAGGAAAAAAAGTAATAGAATGAAAGCGACACTGCAAACAGTGTGTAACTTTTATGTTTGGCGTCACGCTGTTTCCTAGATTGTAATGCGTGAGGTGCACTCGTGTACAGGCGTTTGAGTGTGAACGAATAATAATACCGTTGTTCAGGAATGAGCGTGTCAGAAGAAGGGAAAAAGTCTTGTGCTATGTCAATGTTTTCTACTCTCAATGCGTTATTCTTCACTGTTTTCCAAAGAATGTAGTTGCTGTCGGTGTAACAATTAATTGACATTTCTGAGAATAGCTTTGCTACCTCCTGTCAGATACAGCCACTGTGGTTTTTCCACTAAGCCATAAAATGCATCTCAAAAGGATATTACCCTTTTACACATTAAATGCAACTTCCTAATGTAAAAAGAAAGCCTGAAGAAACTGTGGATCATTCACGAAAATGTTAGAAAAGTATTCAGCTTCTTTATTCAACAGGACTTCTGTATTCTGGTAAATGAAGTCAGCATAGTTAATGTTTTTTTTGTATTTTGCAGAACCCTGCTCAAATGGCCACACACGGATCGGGCTTCTGTCCCCGATTTCGCAACCCCACAGAACCACTCCTGTTTGCAAACAACGTTCCAAAGAGAATGCGACTGGAGGTGGAGAATCTGCCTAGACAGGTATGTTGTTTCATAGTACATTTTAAATAAGAATTTACTTCCTCTGCTTACAACTGTTTACAATTTAATGGCATTTCTTCTTGTCAACAGGCCACCCATTCGGAAGTGTATTGCATAATTCACATTGAAAACACTAACATCCGTGTCCCGGCAAGAGTAGAAGGAAGCCGGTTCGTCATTTGTGATGAGGCAAACGTAAGTACCTTTCTTATTCGTAGAAATTTAGTTTCACAAATTTATCCAACCCACCGCATCGACTTAAATTATGCAATATAAAAAAATATTCTCTTCTACGTATTTTTCCTTCTCTCATTTCATTTTCATACAGTGTGTTTAATAGATATACATTTGAAATAAAGTAATTTTTTGGTGGATAAGCATAAAACAACTATAAAACGAAACTTACACCCGACCAGCTTCTGAAATCCGCGTTGGCAGGGTGAGTTGTACTTGTCATAAAAACGACCAAAAAAAAATCATGTTTTACAACGCATATATATATTTGGACACGTCTCCTATCATCAAGCTTTTGCTCTAGGTTCGTATGAATCCTCGTCAGGATTATAAAATTTGACGCAACATTATGACATTTT